>SRLM01000567.1:233969-245089 GCA_015708895.1 Populus ilicifolia
AATTTTTGTTTATATAATATTTAATTTAAGTATTATTAAGAATCTAAAATCTCAAGAAGAATAGTAATTCTCTCTGTACACGAATTATGGTACCTATTGTTATTTTAAAATATTTTCTTCTTAATATCACCTTTTATATTCTGTTTATTTTTTGTTTTAAAAATATTTTTAAAAAAATTTAAATTTTTTTATTTAAAATTAATATTTTTTTAGTTTTTTAATTTATTTTGATGTGTTAATATTAAAAATAATTTTTTTAAAATAAAAATAATATTATTTTAATATAAAAAACAATTTGATATAGTTTGAAAGGGAGCCCTAGATCACACTGGGATGTATTTCTTTCATATGTTGAGGTTTGCATGGTTATCTTGAAAATGAAGTCTCTCTCTCTCTCTCTCTCACTGTCTAAGCAAACAAGCTATCTAATTGTTCTTATAGAATTCGGCCCAGAAACTCTCCAATAATGCTTCCTAGTGCATTATGTAATGTGGAGCATTTAACATGAAGAATGCAATATGTGTACTTCTAAAAGCATATGATATGCAATGATTTTTAATACAATAGAGCTTGAGAATACCATTGAATACCATTCTTGGTGTTTATAAGAATACTATTCTTGAAATTTTAAAGTATCAAACTCAATTAACTCAATTTTTACAAAGTTAATTCATTGAAATCAAAGATAAATTTGCATGAAAATCATAGTTTAGGGTCAATTAAGAGTTAAATTAAAAAAAATTTAAAATTAAAGACCATTTTGAGAAATGCACTAAATGTTAAGGACTCAATTTGTTGAAAATAATAGTGAAATTTAAGCAAAATTCAAAGTTTAATGTTCAATTTGTATAAATCCAAAACTAAGAATCAAAATGAAAATACAATTAAATTCAGGATTGATATTGAAGTTTAGCGAAGGTAAAATCACATAAAATTAAAAGTTCGAAGTTATTTAGGGGTATAATTAAAAGAAATCAAAAGCTAGAAAACTAAATTGAATTTTAATCAAATCTCTAATTAAAACCACAAGAATATCTAAACAATATCATTTCATTTAAATAAAATGATACGTTTTGAATAAAACGATGTTTGTTTTGATTGACACACGAAAAAAAAAAGGAGATGCCAAATGACTTGTCATCTAGCTACTATTCATCATTTTCAAACTTTTATACCTAAAAGTTGTTTAATAACTATTTTCAAAGGCATTTAATACTTTATTTCTCTACCAAACTGGGGAAATAAAACACCATTCTGATGGCCTGACACTGCACTACATTCCAATGTAATTATTGTTAGCTAGTCACCTCTATAGCCACAGCAGCGCTGCCCTAAAGAGACTAACTCGATCAGTCTTTAGCAATCAAATTTTTGCAGCTTATGATGATTCAAATTTTTGTTTGAATTAAAAGCCAAGATTTATCCTTAATAAAAACAAGATGTCTCTCTTTCAACTCTTATAAATATGAATGAATTTCAGGTATTAGAGAGCAAGAAAGAAGAGTGAAAATGAGCAAAAAACCAACTTCTTTTACATTTTCATTTGCCAGACTTATTATTCTCTCTCTCCGCCACAACTTTAGCTACTACACCCTTACTAAGATCAGTTTCCTCCACTGACAATTATGCATTTCCTTCACCAACTCATTCTTTCCACCTTATTTATAAACAACAATGCCATCGTAAGCTAGTTCTTCCTCTACACAATAATCTCTAGTAACGACTTTAGGAGTGCAACACCTTAGCCATATCAGTAAACTAGCAACAATGTTTCTCTCTTACACCAGGTAATTGCCCTTTCCTCTTTCAATTTCTTCCCTTATTCGCATGGAGAACGTGAATTAATTCATACTTTACAACTATTGTTAATAGAGGTAAAAATGGGCTAAACCTATTTCAACTTAGCCCATATAGCTAGGCTCAATTTCCTCCACTAACAATTGTGCATTTCCTTTACCAACTCATTCTTTCCATCTCACTTATAAACAACAATGCCACCATAAGCTAGTTCTTCCTCTACATAATAACTTCTAGTAACGATTTTAGGAGTGCAACACCTCAGCCACACTAGTAAACTAGCAACAACGTTTCTCCCTTACACTAGGTAATCGTCCTTTCCTCTTTCAATTTCTTTCCTTATTCGCATGAAGAACGTGAATTAATTCATACTTTACAACTATTGTTAATAGAGGTAAAAATGGGCTAAACCTATTTCAACTTAGCCCATATAGCTAGGCTCAATTTCCTCCACTAACAATTGTGCATTTCCTTTACCAGCTCATTCTTTCCATCTCACTTATAAACAACAATGCCACCATAAGCTAGTTCTTCCTCTACATAATAACTTCTAGTAACGATTTTAGGAGTGCAACACCTCAGCCACACTAGTAAACTAGCAACAACGTTTCTCCCTTACACTAGATAATCGCCCTTTCCTCTTTCAATTTCTTTCCTTATTCGCATGAAGGACGTAAATTAATTCATACTTTACAACTATTACTAATAAAGGTAAGATGGGCTAAACCCATTTCAACTTAGCCCATATAGTTAAGCCCAATCTAGCTCATTTTAAAAAAAAAGGATTGTCAAGCCTTCATATAACTCGACCTAGCTCAATTAGGTTAGCTTATGCCTTGTGGTCAAACAACCTATCAAAAAACATAATAAAAAAACTATAAAATTTCAAGGATTATTTTAAAGTTATTTGTGGGTTCATCACATATTTTTCCAACAATTGTGTTTACTATCGAGTTATATACTTATACTTTAAGATATAAACCCAATATAAAAAATATTTGATTTTTCTCCAAAATTTTTTAAAAATAATAATAATAATTTCAAAAATAAACTTTCATTTAAGAATTTTTTTATGTATATGACCATATCCTAAAGGTTTTTCAAATTTTTTTTTACAAAGGATAAAATCACATTTTTTTTATATTTTAAAAATACAAAATGAATATTGCAACTGGTTTATGATTATCTATTAGGTTTCAGCTAAAATACAAAAATTCCATAATAATTAGTTTTTTTTTGGAGTGTTAGGATTTAACTTTAGATTTTAATATTTGAGAGTATAAAATTATATTATGTTAAATATACAAAATATAAAATAACTGCGATGCTAAATTTGAGACTTAGAATAGTTAAGACTTAACCTAATAAGATAAAAACTTATTCACGAAGAGATATCTGTCTTTAACCTTAAATGAGACCAATAAATGAACAAAATAATTTATATATAAAAAAACAATTAACCAACAATACAGTTTACCTTAGGTAGGATGTACTGAGAATGATGTCTTTTCCTTGTATAACTAGTACCCTTATCTAGACTCTCACAAACTATTAAGTTTTCTAGTGATCATAATACTAGGTATCAACTCATGAACTTTATAATCATAATTTATTAATAAACCCAAACCTCCTCTTTATTTAGGAGGCAATTCCATCATTTGACATCATGCATGTCATGATAGTCCTAGCAAAGACCCACCTCCACCTCCTTTTCCAACATCTTTATTATATATTAATTGTATTTGAACCTAGAAATATTTAATTTTTTAATAAATATTTTATTATATTTATTTATTTATTTCTGACAAGGTTATTGATAGGCTTAGTACATTAGTATATTTCAAAGAGATGATAAAATAATTACTGCAAATATTATTGTTTAATCACCAATAATATTATTATAAATGGTTTGTTTGTCAATTTTATGTTAAATTCATCAAAAAAATTGACAAATAAAAACAACCATCAATGAAATTATATAATGTTTTTTTTTATTGATGATATATTATATTTATTAACAGAAATACTAACAAAATAAAATAAGTAAATTATTTTTTGATGAGCTTTAAATATCAATAAATTTATTGGTAAAATTATTATCAACAGACACACTGAAATATGACAAATCATTGATATTTTTTTTAAATAGTGTATTTCAATGCGTAAACTTGTCAATAAAATTTTACTAACAGAACTGGAAGTATATATACTGAGAGAAAATTATGTTTGTAAATCTAAAAGTTGTGACCCTTGCCAAACTAGGACCCAAAGCTTTCCAAACCCAAAATTGAAGCCCATAACAGACACTCAAACATACCTTGCTGCCATCATCCAAACCTAACTTTAGCTGATGTGCTTTGGCCCAAACCATCCTCATTAGGGTTTGGTCGAATATAACCCAAGGCTGAATTAGATCACATTTGCATGTAACGCATACATCATTTATTAGTTACAGGATCACTCACCTTAAACCCGTTTATAATGCATTGCTTGAAGATGTGGACAGCATGATTAGACTTCACATCTGTAGAAAAAAACTGGCCAGGCCTCTCTGCATTTTCACTCTTTCTTTTCTTCAACCTTTTTGGGTTTGTATGATTTGGAATTGTATTCTTAAGACAGTCATCTACTTTTTTTTATTTACGTGGGTGTCCGGGTCAGTTTACGCGCACCACGATTAATCTCCACGGTCCACTGAATACCCTGCAAACCTAGTAGACATGTAAAGCACCGCGGGGGTGACAGACGTGCACGCTAGGGCTCGAACCAAGTGCAGTGGAAGAAGACAAGCCCCTTCCACCACTAAGTCAAGTCCTAAAATGCGTCATCTACTCTTTAATTTGTTTAGTTGTTGCCTGTGCTCTTTGTACATAAATTACGAGCTCTTTTACATTGCTTTTTCCTGCTAGAAGCATCTTCATGTTCTGTAAATCCTGTTTGATCAACTACTTGAACAAAAATTATAGCTTTGTGTAGCTATATCCTGCTAGCTAGCTAGCTCTTTTACGATTTACGTTGATCAACCACTTAAACGAAAATTCATTTATCTAAAGGTAGCCTGCGACACAGGGAGCGCAACCTATCTAGTATTAAACTGTAAAGAAAAACAAATGATTCTTGATTCAAATCAATTCACTTTTCACGTGCATGCAGAGATTCTTACCTTTTCAACTTCAAAAGATTGCAGAGGTTGGTGAATCCAACGTACAGAGAACCAAAACTTTGTTTAAAAAAATGCAAAGGTCACATTTGTGATTTGTGGTCCTCTTAATTTTTATTCGTGTTTTTTATTCATGTAGTTATTGCAGCTAGGAATAAAACATGCTCACTGACACGCATGCTTTCGTGGTGCTGCCATTTCTTCCTCCTCCTCAAGTACTCTCTCTCTCTCTCTCTCTCTTCCCTTAACAATACAATCTTTGAAGTGAAGTGATGGTAAGTAAAGTGAGAGAGAGGGGGCAGAGCAATCCTAATACGGACGTGACAAAGCCACAAAGTATTGTCTTGGAAACGGCCGACCCAACACAAATTAGTGGGAGACAGACGTCAAAATGTTAGCCCCTCACCTCTCGCAGCACTCTTTGTTGAAAATGAAGACAAAACTGACGTTGCTGGCCTTTTCTTTTGCTAAATTTAGTGCTTTGTTTTGCTTAATGTCCCCCTCTCTCTGTAGACGTCCTTTCAGACACCCCACCCGTTATGTCCGAAGCAATGTGCGCGCGCGCGTAGTTCATATATTCTTCTAGTTTCAGGTTCCCAAAAATCTTTGAGACTGGTGTTCAAAGTTCAATATATATATATATATATATATGCATAAAGTTCAATGTTCAGTAAGTGATAAACCCCCCCCCTCTTTTCTTTGTTTTTTTTTTTTTTTTTTTTTNTACACTGATATTTATATATTTTTTATTTTATAAAATTATCATAATCTTAAATAAATATATTGATATTTAATTAATATTTAATTTTATAAGTATTTAATTTTATTATTATCTTAATATAAAATAAAATTTAAATTTCTTTTAAAACTAATAAAATTCATTACTCAGGTCATGTATTTGGATGTTAAGCCATAAAACTTAAACTAATTTATTAAATTACCATATCAATATAAAAAAAATATTGTTGTGAAATCTTTTTAAAATCAAATAATAATTTTTATCAGTTATCTAAGTTATTTTTTAATCCATTAATTCAATTGAATCACTTCTTAATTATTTTTATATAATTTAATTTTAAATTTAAATAAATAACTACATGCCAACATTAACTTCTCTAATGACATCCCTTTCCTATAACACCATAAGCTTTCCATTTTATTTTTTATAGCATTGAAATTAACCTCTTTATCCATGAGAAAATGACCTACTAAACATAGATTGCGTGATTATATTTTTAAAATGGAATCTTTAACCTTTAGAACAAGTTGCTTATCTTCATCCTCAAAAACCAACATATTCTGAAAACATGTTTTCATTACGTAATAATCTAGAATAACTAACATATCATTGTCACTAGAGTAAGATTACACCCTTGCCAAGTTAGCAAGAAAACATGCTTTTGTTAGTGTAAAGTTTTAAACTATTTTCTAAGATTTAAAAAATAATTACTTAACTATATTCATTTAATTAGAAAAAAATAAAGATGATTAGATTTAAGTTTATGATTACTTGGTTATTAAAACTCTAATATTATATTATAAATCATCTTAATCTAAATAACTAAGCTAAAACTTCAAGAATGATTTTATATTAATTTTTGTACATGTATTATATTAAATTAATATAATAAAATTGCTTATATTTTTTTAAATATTATATATGATTCATTATATGACCAAGTTATATATTGTGTTAGGGGGTTATTTATGTTTAAGGAGAAACATATCTTTTTGTATTTGTTGAACTAGTATGCATAAATACTTAATGTATAATAATAGATATACCTTCAACCTAAAAGTCTAACCCAGTGGGTTATAAATCCTATATATAATTACTTTATAATTTTTATTTCGTTGCAATATGGGATATTTAAAACTCACCATGTGCACCTATAAAATCTTTCCTTCTCATTTGAGTCTTGTTTATTATAACATAACTCCTTTTTTAACAAAAATATTTAATAATTTGATTGAAACATCTGAGAGTTTAAAGCCTAAATCTTTTTGCTTAACTACGAGGAAGTAGAAAAAGCCATAAAAGCCTAACTATAATTTTCACTCATTCCAAATTGATGAAACTACAAAAATCATGGGGAATATTCTAGAAGAAATTTTTTTTAAAGACCCTTGCATCATTCATAGTGTGTTCTACGTCCTTTACTTTTAGACTGTATTGACTTCCTTTCTAATAGATATCTTCAAGGTTTTTAAATCTTATCATGAATAAATACCTACACAAAGTCCTTTAGAGACCCTTGTGGGGGTGTTATTGGGTGATCCTCCGAAGATGAAGTCAGTATGAGGTGTTTATGTCTAAGAGCATGAGATTTTAAACCTTTTTTCTGTGTACTTAAGCTTCTTTTTATATTACCTATCTTGATTTGCTTCATATGATATATGAGGGGTGGAGATGTAATCTTGTAATAGTAGAATAATATTATTCTACTATTGATGCCATCATATCTCATTAATATAAGCACAAACTACTTGTTTGTAAGTAACGAGATATAATGGGTATTATAATCACTAGCCCAGACCTAGAGTAGGAGAAGCTTATAGTGAGGTCACTTTTCAACTATATACAAACCCAAGAGTATTTGGGTTCAATAGCATACAAAACCTAATAGGAGTTGGGTTTAGTTGTATGCTAAGTCCAAGTATATTTAGGTTCAGCAGTACACCAAACCTAATAGGAGTTAGGTTCAGCATTACGTTGAACCCAAGAGGAATTGGGTTCAATTGTATGTTGAACCTAGATGTATTTGATTTCAGTATATATGTTGAACCTATGTGTATTTAAGTTCAGTTGGATGCTGAACCTAGTAAAAGTTAGGTTCAGCTATACGTTAAACTCAAAAGTGGTTGGTTCAAGTATACGTTGAACTGAAGAGGAGTTGGATGTAGACACATCGTTATCCAACTTAAAGTTAGGCACGAACATACTCTGGTGCAATACAAGGTTGGATGTGGAGAAAACATAACCCAATTTTAGGTTATGGCTTTTGTGTGATGGTCTTTAAATGTGGAAGGTTTTTGAAAAAAACATGTTTCATTACAAACTGAATCATTGACTTTGATACTAATTTGTTAAAGAACTACTAGTGTTTGAGAGGACATATGAGTGCTTGTATTTACATTCAACCTATATATAAAATAATGGATCCATATTATGTATAAGCACCTTATGTTTGTAAAGGATCCATATCATATATAAGCACCTTAAGTTTTCTATTTCTTTTCAATATGAAATATTTACCATGTCAAATTTTACCTTAGGTTCGACTTGGTGAAAGACTTGAGTCGCCAAATCAACCCACTTTCAAAAAAATTATGTCATTTTGAATTGTTTTTTGGTATTAAAGAATTGACTTGATTGATTTTGAATTGAGTGAGGCCACATTGATAAAGTTTTTCGTATTTAACTCAATTGATTAGATTTAATAAGGTCAATATTTGATTGGTTTAATCATAATGATAAAACCCAATTGGGCCTTGCAGGTTAACTTGAGACTCCGGTGATTCGAGGCTTTGGCTTAGTTTCAAATCACAAAAAACCAAGCTTACAATTGATTTGGAAAAACTTGGTTAACCTATTAGGTCAACCCGAAACCCGGATGACTTGGTATAACTTGGGTGATATCTAATTTTGTTTTAATAATTTTTTTTATTTTTTTAATAAATCCAAAAAATATAAAGTTAATTTATAAATATTTAGCCTATATTACACTTGTTTTATAGCTTACATTGTTTCTTACTTGTTTTATAGTTTATATTTAGCCTTGCATATCCTTTTTATAACTTACATTGTTTCTTACCTATTCATTGTGGAATAAATATACTATATTTTACATTTTCTATTTATAGTCTCTATCCACATATATTGTTTTTGGATTTTTTAATACCGGATAATTATGTATGGCTACATCAATATAGATTGTTTCTTAATTTTTTGATGTTGAATAACTATATATAACCCACATTCATATGGATTATTTTTTAAGTTTTTGATGTGGGATAAGTATACTACACTTTACTCTTTTTTTTTACAGTTTATATCTACATGAATTTTTTATTAACTTTTCAATGTGAAATAATTATATTACAATTTATTTTTTTATAGAGCTTATATCAAGATGTATTATTTCAAAAATTTTCATATTAGATATTAAAACCTCAAACATATTTTTTTATTTATTTTTCTAAGTTCTTTAGGTTAACCCATGTGACTTAGTACCCGACTTTTTGGTACTAAGTTTAGCTTGGTTTAAGCTCGAGATCAACTTATTTAGGTTGAGTTAGGTTTAATAAATATTTTTATCACTCGTATATATGTACATCCAACAAATTAAATCACACATTATTCTTACATTTTAGAAATATATGTTATCTTACGTGTAAGTGTATTATGATTTATCGGAGATCATATTTAATTATCTAATATTATTTTATAAATGAAACACATTTGTTTTATTGCAAACCTGACACATTACTATAACCTTTAGAGCATATGAATAGACATGGCTAGAACTATTCTCGTCTCGTATCACCATATATATACAAAGTGAATAATTAAAAATATATATACAAGAAATGATGTAAGAATTTTGATTAAGAATGCATGTTATATATTTTCTTGGATCCTAATTTTCCAATAATATTTCGTGTTTTCTTTCGTGTTCATATTGGTTTCAAGTGCTTGCTAGCCTGAAGTTGACAAAGAGTGCTGTATGAACAGTAAAATCATGACCACAAAACCTAACATGATTAAATTCTCTACCTTATATCATGTTCTTTCATGAAGATGTCTCCGAATGCACATTTACATAGTGCCCGAAACCAACTGAAAACATTCATGATTGATAAGTGAATATGTCCCCCACTGCCCTGCCTGGATGCTTGATTCTTCTGTGGTTCAAGAAAATGTGAATTGAAAGCTTGATATATATATATGGATTATGCATCACAAGACCTTATTCACTGAAGATCCAGTGACATGAAGTAAAGCCAACTTCTTGTCGCATGTCCTTTCAATATATCCCATACTTGACGTGACCACAAGCTAGTAAACATAAGATTAGAATAATTAATGTTCATATTGAATCATTTTACATGTAATATTTTCCCATTTTGCAAAGTGGAGTAGTTTTCTAGCATTCACCATCCTTCCAGCATGGGTTCCTGTAAAATACTATAAAATGTGAATAATAATACTGTTGGAAGTAGTTTTTCAAAGTATTTTGATATGGAAAACACCAAGTTGATTTTTCTTTCCAAATATTTACTAATAATTTTGATAACCTCTCATACTGAAACTATTTAAAAAAAAAGAAATTATTTTTCAATCTAAATAAAATTTTAAAAACACTCAAACTACATAAAGAAATATGAACACACACATTTGATTTTCTTTGTCACATCTAATCAATTAATGCCTCATATATTAGTAGTCTCGTAGTCTGACTTACTTTTTTTAAAAAAAATCATGCTATCTGCTTAGGTTTTTAGAGCACCTAATGAAAAACATTTGAAAGTGGATTTTGTGAAAGATTAATTAGTTGATTAAGCAAAATCACAATTGTATTATAGGAATGCATCAGCCTAATTAAAAAAAAAAATCAGGCTATCTACTTAGGTTTTTTGGGTATCTAATGAGGAACATTTTAAAGTAGATTTTGTGAAAAATTAATTAATTGATTAAGCAAAATTGAAGTTGGATTATGGGAATGCATCAACCTAAACAGGAAACATATCTAACTTCCAATATTAAAAACAAAAAATAATGGGGCACAAAGTTAACTTTGTCCCTTTATATATATATATATCTTATGGTGTCTTTATTAATTGATAGGTACTAGTTGATAATTGAATGGTTTATTACAGTGTTTAACAATTAAACATCTGAGATATTATTAATGTCTTTCTTGATATATATTTTTTAATTTTGACTAACATCATCAACAATATCATTCTAAGTTAGTTCCTATGCCATGCATGAATTGAGAGAGCATATTCTTATGCACGGTACAATATATAATTAATTCCAGACATTAAAGCAAAATCTCATGTTTCCTTGTCCTAAATCTGATTTCTTCAAGTGGAAATTATATATGTTTGTGTGTTGTTGATTGATTAGTACTCAAAAGTGCATTTTTATCATGGTTTT
>SRLM01000568.1:0-10991 GCA_015708895.1 Populus ilicifolia
AAGGATTGCAATAATTATAACTTAACAAACACCTTCAAGATTGTAATTTTGTAAAGACTCGCTAAAATAACATCGTGCATGCTTATTATATGAGCTGTAAGTACACATTAAAAATAATAAAATTATCTACTACCATTTCGTAAAGGCTCACCAGTAGATCATGCTTACTGTATATGTTCCTGCAAGATAGTCATGAATGAAGGATTTTTTAGGCTGGACATCCCTACTATGCTGGCTTAATGCGCTGCATTCGTAGTTCCTTATGACGCCTTTGCTAATGTGGGAAGATTTTTTAAAACTAGTGATGATTTCCGATTCTTCCTGATCTGCACATAAGAGATTCATAAATTAAGCACCATCATGGATGTATACACAAAGAACTCACGAACTTTTTCTGATCAAGTTCCTTTCTTTAATGACACTTTTTTGAAAAAAAAAAGATTTATTATGTGGTTATCAAAATTGAAAGCTTACATTCAAATTGAAGAAAAATCATTGTTATCATAAGATAGGTTTCGTAAGGTGCGAAGTTACTTATGATGTTGAAGACTGGTGATAAGATGTTCTAGAAACTAGAGTTCGTGATAGTATGTGTCACGGGGTTAACTTTTTTGCAACAAAGTTCAACCCAATGCGGCAGTCTAGTCCCAACTAAACTCTGCCTTACCTCCCCTTTTCGCTCACCCAATAAAGTTCCCACAATTGCCAAGTCATAAACAAAGAACAAACACAAGCAAACACACGAGTTTTACAAGAATACCTCTCAACCTTTATTTAATTCATCAACAAAGGATTACACAATACAAGTGTGTGTGCTATGCACAAAATCGCATGCTACACAACAGAGGCTTGACAACCTATTTATAGACAAGTGTGAGTTACTAAGCTCACCCATAATCCCTATTTTTCAAGCCATAGTGGGGCACTTACTCCCCATGATCTCTATGATCACTCATTTTAGGGGCATAGTGGAGCACTTACTCTTCCATGAACTTAGTGGCTTACATAGTAGAGCACTTCCTCTTCCATGAACTTAGTGGCTTACATAGTGGAGCACTTCCTTCCCCACTCAGCTGCCAGGTCCCCACATTTCCCCCCCATGATACAGCCACATTCTGCCTATCCACATGGAAGTCCCAACTGCCTATTCTGCTGCGTCAGCTGCTGACTTAGAAGGTCCATCACCTAAGCCCCCATGTCCATGCCAAGTCGCAGGCACTCGCACAGACCATTGCACGCTGTCTGCCGAATTCATTTATGCCTATGCAAGGCTGCCGCTGTCCATCGCTGCTGAATTCTAAGCAATGTGCTTTCGTTGGCGCATCCCCGCGCCTAGAGCCTTAACAAACCACCCCCACTAGAAGAGTCTGACGTCCTCGTTGGAATAGATGTGAGGTAGTTTTGCACTTGATCCTCAAATTGCCACAAATCTGTGTCCTTCTCCTACGAAACCTCTTCATTTGTCTTCCATTTCACTAAGAATTCTGTCCGTCGATTCTTTTTGTGTTGGCCAAGTCGACGATGATCCATAATCTTCACGATACCATTGTCAAATTGCTTATGAATTATAGGAGGGGCTCGTTACGACTTACTTCTTTTAGGATCCTCATTGTCTTCATAAAAGGGTCGTAAGTAACTTACGTGAAAAGTGGGATGAAGCTTCAGCCGTTCAGACAGCTTCAATCTATAAGCAACAGCCCCAACCTTTTCAATGACTTCAAAAGGTCCATCATATCTTGGCACCAACCCTCGGTGCTTCGACGTCCTCACAATTTTCTTCCAAATTTGAGGAGTTAACTTGAGCAACACCTTGTTACCCACACTGAATTCCAGCATTCTTCGCTTTTCATTTGCATATTTGAGCATCCACTTCCTTGCCTTTCACAAATTATCTTGAGCTTGCTCAACCAGCTCCTATCGCTCCATCGCAAATCTGTATGCTGCCGGACTCTTCCCACCATATATTTGTATTGCAATCTCGGCAGGAGTTTGGGGTTGTGCCCCCAAAACCAACTCGAATGGACTTGCTTCAATTGCAGAGGATTTTTGAAGATTATAGCAAAATTGTACACTTTCTAGCAACTTCAACCAGTTTTGCTGCATTGTTGTCACGTAGTGTTTCAAATATTCCTTTAGCAAAGCATTTATCCTTTCTGTCTGCCCATTAGTCTGCAGATGGTTGACTATCGAAAACTTCAGCCTTGTTCCCATCATGTTGAACAATGCTGTCTAAAATTTACCCGTGAATCGCACATCACGATCGCTTACAATGTCTGGGGGTACTCTAAAGTATTTCACCACGTTGCAGTAGAATAAGTCAGCGGCCACTTCAGCTGTACACACTACAAGGGTAGCTACAAACACCGCATACTTGGTGAATCTGTCCATAACAACCATGATCGTGTTCATGCCATCCACCTTTGGAAAGCCAACAATGAAGTCCATTGAAATTGACACCTAACGCTTCTCTGGAATCGGCAGCGGCTGTAACAAGCCTGCTTCTCGCTGCCGTAAAGTCTTGTCTTGTTAGCACACAAGACAAGTCCTGACGTAAAGTTCTACATCGTCTTCCATCTTTGGCCAATAATAAGTCTGCGACAAAAGAGCAACCATCCTTTCTCTACCAGGATGTCCTGGCCACTGTGGATCATGAGTCTCTGTCATTAAATGTTTTCGCAGCTCCCCCTTTGGCATAAAGATTCGACTCCCCTTTGCATAGAGTAGGTCTTGTTCCAGCCAATATCTCTGTATTGTCCCTTCTCGTACATGCTCAAGAATTTTCTTGTACGCTGCATCTTCCCTAGCAGCTAAACGAAGTCGTCCCAGCATGTCCGACTCTATATGAACAATAGCAAGAACAATAGTAATTACCTCGTGTCTGCTGAGTGCATCCGCAACCTGATTATGGCTCCCCGGTTTGTGTTCCCATGCAAAGTCATATTCAGCCAAGAATTCCTGCCACCGAGCCTGTCTTTGTGACAATTTCTTCTGTGTCCTGAAAAATGTGTTTGCCACATTATCAGTCTTGACCACAAATTTTGGCCCCAACAAATATACTCTTCATATGCCCAGGTAGTGCACCCCTGCTGTCATTTCTTTCTCATGCATTGAGTAATTCTATTCCGCATCAGTTAGCTTCCAACTCTCAAAAGCAACTGGATGTCCCTCTTGTACTGCACTCCCCCAATGGTCCTATCCAAAGCATCAGTATGCACTTCAAATGGCTTCTCAAAATCAGGTAGCCCCAAAACTGGAGATGACGCTACCGCTGTTTTCAGCTTCTTAAATGCTAGCTGGCAGCCAACCGTCCACTTCCAACTCTGATTCCTCTTGAGAAGATTTGATAGAGGAGTTGTTTTCTTGCTATAACCCTTAATGAATCATTTGTAGTAGTTTGCAAGCCCCAAAAATGACCTCAATTTCGGGATGGATTTAGGTGTTGTCCATTCAACGATTGCTTGAATCTTCCTTGGATCCATCTTCACCTGTCCTTCGCCAATTAAATGGCCTAAGAACATAATTTCATCTTTTGCAAACTCACTTTTCCTTCTTTACATACAATTCATATTCTCTCAATCTACTTAAAGACTTTAGAGAGATGAGTTACATGTTCTTCAATGCTTCTACTATAGATTACAATGTCATCTAAGTAGACTACAACAAAGTTATCTAAGAAATCATATAGCACATTATTCATTAGATTACAAAATGTTGCTGGAGCATTTGTTAGGCCAAATGGCATAACTAGAAACTCGTATGAGCCATACCTTGTCACACAAGTAGTTTTATGCTCATCCCCATCAGCAACCCGCATTTGCCAATACCCCGACCGCAAGTCCAATTTTATGAAAATAGAGGCTCTGCACAATCTATCCATCAAATCCTGAATTAAAGGGATAGGATATTTGTTTTTTATTGTTACCTTATTAACTGCTCAGTATTCCACACACATGCGAAGGCTTCCATCCGCCTTCTTTTGAAACAACACGGGAGCACCATATGAAGCCTTGGAAGGGCGGATAAATCCTAAGTCAATCAGCTCTTCCAATTATTTCCTCAGTTCTGCCAATTCCATTGGCGACATTCGATAAAGGGCTTAAGATGATGGCTTTGTCCCTAGCACCAACTCAATCCGATGGTTAATGTTTCTCCTAAATGGGAGTTTCTTCGGTAGCTGAGGCGGCATCACATCCTCGAATTGCTGCAGCATGCTAGCAATTTTGTTTGGCACCTTTCCATAATAATCGGCCTTCTCATCAACTATTGTCGCAAGAAACACTTCCCCTCCTTTCCGCAATGCTTTGTCAATAGCAATTGCCGAGACCAAGCTCTTCCCCCCTTTCACTACTTTCGTAGCTGCGATATTGCAACATGGGACGAAACATGGGCACCCCTCACTCACAATCATAAGCCCATTAAGATATGGCATCAAAACTATCTTGGCTTTTCGTAAGAAATCAAGACCAAGAATAATATTGTAATCATCAAGATTTACGACCAACACATCATGCTTACCTCTCCATTGATCCAGCATTATCGGCACATCATAAGACATCCCAGCAATTCTTTGTGCCTTAGAGTTTACTGCATTCATAGATGTATGGCTATCACTCAACCGCAAGCTAAGTTCCTTCACCAGCCGATCTGCCACAAACGTGTGGGTTGCACCTGAATCCAGCATAGCATTCACGTTTTTGCTGTTTATCCCAATCTTCACATACATCAGGTTGTCCGTAGCCCCTGACTTTCCCTTTCGCAGTGTATCAATCCTCGCCAAGTCTTGATCGACAGGGCAGGTTTAGGCAACCGTATCCCCTGATTCAGCTACCAGACAGTTTATCACACGCATAGGATTGACGTGCGTAACTACCCCCTCATCCTCATCGCTACCCCTAACCCGGATAGCATTCAACTTCTCCCTCTTCGGGCATTCCCTCGCAAAATAAGGTCCATCATAAATGAAGCAAGTAAAATTCGGTTTCGGACGCTTACCTTATGCACCCACAAACTTGGCCTTGCCCTTATCTGTGACAGCAGCCTTCGATGCACCCCCACCGAATTTCTTCTTCATCTTATCCTCCTTGTTCCTTCCCTTAGACTTGAAGGAGGCAGATGTATAGCCCTCTCTAGTAGTTAATTTGAAATCAACGAAACTGTCTGCAGCAGCAATAGCGGAGGACAGATCCTTCATGTTCTGTCGTCTTAATTCCACTTGCGCCCAAGTTTGCAATCCAGACATGAAGTTGAACAGCTTGTCCTCCTCGGATATATTCTCGATGTCGAGAATCAAAGAACTAAAAGATTTAACATATTCGCGAACTGACCTTTCATGTTTGAGCTTTTTCAATTCCTCTCGTGCCATCCACGATGCATTGTTGGGAAGGAACTGCTCTTTTAGCTCCTGCTTGAGACGATCCCATGTCTCAATCTTTGGACATCCAGCACTCAAGTCATCTTTGGTTCTCGTCCGCCGCCAAAGTTTTGCATCACTCATGAGATACATCACGGTAAGATCCACTTGTTCAGCCACGCCAACCTTAGCAACACTAAAGTATTGCTCTATATCCCATAAGAAATTCTCAAGTTCTTTGGAACTTCTTGCCCTACCAAAACACTTCGGTTCAGGCAACTTAGGCTTAGATGTACTTACCCCAATAGGAGTGTTTCTCACAGCCCTTTTTAAAAGAGCAATCGCCTCTTCGGCAGCTTCCAACCTTTCACTTGATTCTATCGCAAGAGAAATGTACAAGCTCTCAACCCTTTCAGCGCATTTCATAACATCCTTCAAGCGATCAATGATGGAACGTTCCTCGTCTTCTTCCTCATTTGACCCTATCAAGGTCTCAAGACGCATTAACCGTTCCCGAATAGCTTCCATGACTTTTGCTGCACGTTAGAATCAACCGTGCTCTAATACCAATTGTCACAGGGTTAAATTTTTCACAACAAAGTTCAACCCAATACGGCAGTCTAGTCCCAACTAAACTCTGCCTTACCTCCCCTTTTCGCTCGTGTTTCCTATGACTATGTGTTTCGCTCACCCAACGAAGTTCCCACAATTGTCAAGTCGTAAACAAAGAACAAACACAAGCAAGCACACGAGTTTTACAAGAATACCTCTCAACCTTTATTTATCTCATCAACAAAGGATTACACAATACAAGTGTGTGTGCTATGCACAAAATCGCATGCTACACAGTAGAGGTTTGGCAGCCTATTTATAGACAAGTGTGAGTTGCTAAGCTCACCCATAATCCCTATTTTTCAAGCCATAGTGGGGCACTTACTCCCCATGATCTCCATGATCCCTCATTTTCAAGGCATAGTGGAGCACTTGCTCTTCCATGAACTTAGTGGCTTACATAGTGGAGCACTTCCTTCCCCACTCAGCTGTCAGTTCCCCACATTTTCCCCCCATGATACAGCCACATTTTGCCTATCCACATGGCAGTCCCAACTGCCTATTCTGCTGCGCCAGCTGCTAACTTAGAAGGTCCATCACCTAAGCCCCCATGTCCATGCCAAGTCGCAGGCTCAACGACTCGCACAGACCATTGCACGCTGTCTGCCGAATTCATTTATGCCTATGCAAGGCTGCCGCTGTCCATCGCTGCTGAATTCTAAGTAATATGCTTTCATTGGCGCATCCCCGCGCCCAGAGCCTTAACAGTATACCTATAATCCCATCATAATAAGCTATCAAACCATTGTTAATTTTTAATTATTATTACTACTATCTTTCTGTTCATGAAGATTCACTATCGTCAGTATTTATTGCTCTGCTCCCTTTGATTCAATTATTGCCGCAAGGGACAAGGGAGCTAAGTCTAACTGATGGTGACCGGATGCAAACAATTTTCTTGTCTGCTTTTGCCAATTTCAGCTTTCTGCTAGTCCTTCTGTCCAAATTTGTTTCCACTGAAATTTTTAAGTTCGAAAAAAAAGGCACCAAATGATACAGTTGATAAAAATAGACAATAGTAAATTAAAAACCACGAAATAAAAACTTGACTAAGAGATCAGTTCAACAGTTATTGCAATACATTGGCAATAAAAAACACCTCCTGCCTTTATTCTACCTTTGTTTGACATATTTTAATGAAGGATCACACAATGATCTCCTTGTGCTTGCTGCTTAGAATTCGTAAGCGATGGAAGGTAACCTCGGCCTGAGGACAACCTCCAATGGTGTTGCTTTGGGGGCTGTCAATCCAGGGCTTTCAGTCATATCGACTGGAGTATCCGAGACTGTCCTCAATTCAAACCCATGAAGAAGCCGAGCAAGTGTCAGGTGCACAACCTGGACAGCGAATGACACCGCAGGGCACATTCTTCTTCCAGACCCGAATGGTGTGAATTCGAAGTCCTGGCCCCTTACATCCAAATCGGCATGCTCTTTCAGGAACCTCTCAGGGTGAAATTCCAATGGGTTAGCCCAAATGTTAGGGTCACGATGCAACTTCCAGAGGTTAACAAGAAGGCGCGTGCCTGCTGGGATGTGGAAGCCAGCTACAGTGCAATCCTCCATGGCTTCCCTTGGTGCTGAGAGTGGTCCTGGTGGGTGTAGTCTGAATGTTTCCTTGACAATGGCTTGCAAATATACAAGGTTCTTTATGTCTGTCTCGGCCACTTGGCGGTGCTTTCCAACGTGGGTGTCAAGCTCACATTGAGCTGTTTTAAGCATATTTCGGTTGTTTAGGAGCAAAGCTAGTGCCCATATAATAGCTATCGTTGTTGTGTCACTGCCACCCGAAAGAAGGCTCTGCCATAGAGATTACTTGATACTGTGAGACGATGGAGTAAAAAACTGATTCATATACACATATACGAAATTTATTCCTTTAATTTATTAGGATTTATATGATCGTTAGAAATTACAATGTCTGCTATAGTACACTTTCTTTTTTTGATAAATACTATAATGCAAAATGCAAAAATGGGACATAAACTCTTGATGTTTTGTCTAGCTGTATGCAGTATTGCAGAAAATGAAAGACAGAGCAAGGACCTCGAGTTCGAGACTTTCCTGAAAACTTAAATCAATTGCAGATCTTCATTTACCCAAAATCCTTTCAGACATGTGAAAAAAGCAAGTTTTGCCCCAGTTCCTTGAGTAGGTTTCAGCTGCAACAGAAAGTAAACAACTTTGAATTGCAGAAATTTACTGGATACTTACCAAGCAACTAGCCTTAACGGTTGTGTCGGCTTCATCAACAGAAATGTTACTATCATCCATGATAGAAAGCATTATATAGATGAAATCTTTCTCCTCCTCGCTGATGCTTCTGTTGAGCCTGATTCTTCGATGCTCATCCACCCAGCTCCCAAGCAGGCAATCTATCTCCATTGCCGTTCTTTTCATTTTTCCTATATATCCCTTCACCAAATCCAGCCAACTTAACAATGGAACAGCATCTGAAGCCAAATTTAACCCCACTAGATAGAAGAAATTTCCTAAAGCCTCTTGACACCTCTTTGCCTCTTGGTTGCCTTTTGCATCGGCACTAAAATATCGCTTCCCAGAAATCATTCTAACTATTATGTTCATTGCCATGTCCGCTAATCTTTGCTTCATTTCCACAACAATTTTCCCTCCATTCCTTGACGATTTCTCATAAAAATCTTTCATGAGCAAACTGGTTTCTGTGTCCCTGACATGCTTGAGCAACTCGAGCCTATGATTGGAGAGGAGTTCAACCATGACTAACTTCCTCATATCACGCCAATATCGCCCATATGGTGCAAAGCCGAACATAGTTTGGTTATAGCCCATGATCTTTAATGCTAAGAATTTCGGACGTGTGGAAAAGACCCTATCATTTGCAGTGAAACATTCTTTCACAATTTCCCAATCGCTCACCACAATCGCTGGATGAATTCCAAGGCGGATAGAGAAGATTGACCCATACTCATCTGCCATGCCCCCTAGTGTTTTATGCAGCAGCTGGTTTCTTCCTCCAAGAAGATGTAGGTGGCCAATAACAGGCCATGACCCGGCTACCTCTGGAGGCATCTTGCCATTTTTCTTGTTTGCTCTGGAAAATATTGTGGCCAAGACAATAGAAATTATTGCAAGAACAAGGGCAAATAAGGAGATTTCACGGAGCTCAGTTAAGGTTTTCATGGTTTAGTTTGTAATGGAGGTTTGGTACTTGGTTGCTATCTTTTTCAGCTGCCACTGAAAGAAACTTTCCAATTTCGGCAAATGAAATAATTTTGTAGGGCTCTCATCTTATCTTGTTCACATATTGATAGCCCAGTAATGACAGGCTCATTTGATAACTGATGGTTACTGATGGTGGGGTTTTATATGGTTTGGCACTTCTATCTTATTCAACTAGTCTTCTCTGTAAAAAACAAAAAATATACAGAATTTCCAAGCGGTGGGTGATAATAAAAAATATATAGTAAAAGTAACCTACACAAATCCAGTATCTTAGCGGGTTTTTTTTAATCTGTTTTTCTAACTTTTTTAAACTGTTTTTTATTTAAAAAATATCAAATTAATATTTTTTTTAAATACTCTTTGATGAATTTAATGATTCCCTAGCAATAGAACATCCCTCTTTACATATATATTCCTGGTGTTTTGTAAGGCTCAAACTCATTTTTTGTAATTTCTTAGAACAATTGACAAATTCCTTGGTAGCATTTTTGACATTTTCCATAATTGAAGTGTCTCCTTTGCGATTGCAAAGTCACCCAGTGTTATATCCTGATTTCTAACGTAATTTTATTATTTAAATAAAATTATAATTTAATATTATTATATTTACTTATAATATTTTAAAATTAACTAATTAACTTATTATTCATCATAATCAACCAATAACATTTCAATTAATTCATTAATCAAGCTCAAAATAAAATTTTCAAAACCCTAACATTTATCAAAACAAAAATTAAAAGTTTAATTAACACACATATATACATAATCTTACTTTTAAACTTATTTTTTCAAACTTTATTCTTCTTCCTTTATCTTTTTCTTCCTTCCTTTTTTCTTTTTTTTTCCCATCAGTTTTTCACTTTTAAAACACAGCTCTCTCCTTCTATTTTTTTCTATTTATATTTATTATGTTCAATTATTGCAATATTTCTTATTTATTTATATTCATTTCTAAACTTTTAAAGGCTTTGTTGCCTTTTCTTATTTTTTTTTAATACAAAACATTACATTGTACGTTTGAAAGGGATTTGTGTTTATGAAATGAGTTTTGGGGAGATTGTTCGTCTGAAAGGGATTTTATTGAAAAAAATTGGATAAATTATGGTTGAAAAGAAAAATAAGTGGAGTGAATTTGGTTGAGAAAAGAGAATTTGTAGGGATTAAAATTAAAAGAGATTGATGCAAATGTAAATTTTCCATAGAAAAATGTTTTTTTATAAAAAAATTAAATTAAAGGATACAAAATATAGTTGTTTAATAAAATGGTAAAATAGATCTTAATGGGCAAAAAATTATTTATCGGGAAAAAAAACAGTGCATTTCCCATGTCTTTCTCTGTCCCTTCAACAGAACATCATCAGAATCAAAACTACACGTTAGTTAGATCATACTCAATCACCACATGCCCCCGTTGTCTCCCCCACAGCTCCTCCCACTGTCGGCATGCAAACCTCCATCATCAACGTCATCAAAATTAAATTGCTGGGGGCAAGTGAGGTTCTAGCTCAGTGATGGAAGGGGCTTGTCCCCTTCCTCAGCACATGGGTTTGAACCTTACCATGCACGTCTGTCACCCCCGCGGTGTCTTACCTGTTTACTGGGCTTGCAGGATGTTCAGTGGACCGTGTGGATTAGTCGTGGTGCACGTAAGCTGACCCGGACACCACACGTAAATAAAAAAAAAATTAAATTGCTGAGGCTGTTGCCATTGACCCAAAACCTGCAATATATAAGATGAGAAACAGAAACACACAATCACCCCTTGTACACGAGAAACAGAACTTACAAGTTACTACTAATTACTATATAATTTAATGAAATA
>SRLM01000569.1:0-43287 GCA_015708895.1 Populus ilicifolia
TGCCGGGTTATTTATTACATCGACACTCCTGCACTTGGGAGAAAACATCAATCTCTTTGTCGTGTCATTAATCATTAGCCTTCTATTATTTTTTTTGCAAATTAGTAGCCCTCATTATTAATTCAAGAAATCTCATTTAGATTTCCTAATGAGTTTGGATCTCACTGAATATATATTACTTTAAGTAATTCAACAAATCAAAATAGATTAAATTGGGTAAATAACATAATTTATCAATCATATTTTTATGTGACTTCTAAATTAGATAGGTAACAACTTTTTGTCTAAATATATCATATATGTTTCGCCTAACTACTATCTTTAGTCCTATATGATTATATATAACTCTTTCAAATCATAAGTAACTTATCCAAATTATATACGTTAATTAAATATAACTCAATTTTATAGCATTAAACATGTTGGATTAACGATAATCTTAAGTAGCTTAACAAGTTATTCATCAATAAAACTCTTGTTTTATATAAAATTAAAAGTTAACAAATCATGCTTGCAACATGTAAGAGATTATTATTTTAATTAAGCCTCATTTTATTATAATTAGATAATTATGAATATATCTAAACTAATTTATTTAAGTCATCAAAAAGAATTAGATGGTCAAGATTTATTGTTGCTGCAATTTTTTTTAAGTCCATTACAAGCACAATGGTTATATCCTTGACAACCATTATTTCTTTTTATTGGATTAAAAATAGTTTTTTATCTATATTTTTATATTTCTAAATTACGTAACATTTACATAATTGAACAAGAAACCTCTAGTTATATTCAATGAAAACTAAATGAGAAAAGAATTTTACAACCTAATAAAGAAAAGGAAGGACATGTGAGTCCTATTAATATTACAACTATTCCACCATAAAAACACAATTACATTAGTCTTTAATATTCATAATCATCCATCATGTATAATAATATATTAATAAGCATAATAAAAATATTACATGCTTTAATTTTAATTATTGGTTTTATGTATAATTTTAAAATAATATTATTTTTAGGATCAAATAAATAAAATTCTCTAGCTTAAAAACTATCTATATTTTAGAAAAAACTATTTTTATAAATAATATTTAATTACACATTTTTAATTAAATCCAAATCCAATTAGGACAATACAAAATTAAACAATATTTGAATTAAACAATTTAATTCAATTATAATCTAATTAGAAAAAATAATTTTGCAATTAATTTAATTTAGGGTTTTAATATTTAAATATAAAATCAATATTTTATACATGGAGGGGTAAAATCATGATTCTGTCCCAATTATACCGTTGATGTAATTCGATATAAGTTACAGTACACTACTCGTCACCGACGACAACATTGGAAGTAACGGTCAAAGTTGTCGCCGTGCCAAGCGGTGTAAAGCAACCTGATTGCCATTGTGCACAGTTTCCTCGTGTGGCAACTGGCAGCAACCTTGCCACCTCGCCATCCAATAGCAAGTTGGTCTATGTGCTAGACCTGACATGTTAGCAGTTGGCACCGTTGCTAGTAGAGGCACAACGACCTAAAACTATGTTTTTAAGATTCCAACTAAATTTTACTGGAATAATAGTCAAAAGTTAAAACAAAAAATTTTGAGAGAAAATATTACTTTGAAAAAAAATTACATATAAATTTAATTTGTAGTTAATATCATTAACAATTAAAACATGCAATAAACAACCTTATTATTTAACAACAGCTTTGATATAATATAATAGAAATGATAAATTTAAAATTTTTCAAAAAACCCGAGAATTTTATTAAATATATCTAGAGTTATTTAGGTTTTATACGAAGATTATATAAAAATTAGATATTTTTTAATTTTAAATAATTATTTCAAGTTTAATTTATTGCAAACTACAAGTAAGAAATCTCTTAAACTATTTTAAAAAAAAAATATTATATCTTTGAGTGTTACCTTTTTTCTTTTGTATTTAGATGTTTTTGTAATGTACTATTATACTATCATGTGTAGAAAATAAGAGGCATGGTAAAATATCAATTTACACCTTAAATAATATTACATATATTATTTTAGGATAATTTTAAAAATTTATTCAATCAAATCCTTACTTTAGGTCTAAAATTATAATCCTTTCTATTAATTACATTTTAGTTCCTCAATTCTAAAATTTATTTACAATCAAGTTATTTGATTATATGTGTGACTTGTTAAGTTCCCTAATGAATTGATTTAAATATAAATCATAATTCTAAATAAAATAAAATAAAATAAATTTAATTTAATTTAATTTATAGTCAACCCAATAATTGATTGATTTATATTTGAAAAGTGTAATATCTAGCAACTTGTTTTAGTCCCTAAATATTTAGAAAATCATAAATGATTTGACTTAATTTTTTAATTATTAGTTTTTTAGAATAATTATTATCCCCACAATAAGAATATTTTAATTTAGATAGTATAGCATTAAATATATCTTTTTAGTTAAATCATTTTAGTTCTCAATACTATAGTTATAAACTCTTTTTAAATCTTATTTCATCTTGATCAAGTATTTTATAATTAATATTATTTTAAAATATATAAAATATTTTTTTAAATCATCTAGGGTAATGAATTCTATTGTAATTACTCAAATATATTTATGTAGTTTGTGTTATACTTATTATTTGTCTATTTTTTACCTTTGACTGGAACAATTTGTGGTTATAATCAAAATATAATATTTATTATATAAAATAACTTAATAATCTCAAATCTAATGATTATTTACATAAATATTATATGAGTTTTTTTAATAAATATATATGATTTTTTTCATATAAAATTCTCTTGTTAATTAGTTTAGTATATATAATACAAAAATCTATATATTAATTATATGTGTTTTTATATAAAAATAAATATAATACAAACTGATTTTAATAACTATTATATATTAACTAACGTTCCATGTTAATAAAACATTAACTTAAAAACACTATTTTTGTAATCACTCGTTCAATTTGGAATCAAACCGAACATGAAACTCGACAGATACGCGCGTTCAACGATGCAGCAAATACAGCCAAATTTATGATTCCTTTGTCGTAATCTTGCTATCTATCTACAGGTCACAAGAAGAAAACGCAGTCCCCTTCTTTCAGAAATAAAGAAGTGCTTCTTGAGGCTTTCAACTTGAAAATCATCCATGATCTGCCAATTGTCAACCATCGAAGATAAAACATCATAGAAAACTCCGAAGTGCAACCAGTAATTAAGAGGATGAGAAGCTTGCCAGAAAGAATTGTTCGCATCTTCCATGACAGTTAATAACATTCTCTATCAACAATATATAAATGAGGAACCTGTCAATTACTCAGAATTCAGTGCTAAAACAGCAAAAAAAGCCATTCTCGGGCTGCTAATAATTCCTCCTGCTCCATGCATAGATCTTTTTCATGGCAGAAATAGGTCAACATCCAGGAACAGAAGTTGAGATAGACCTCCCCAGAATCAATAGACGACAGAAAAAGAAAAAACAAGAAAGAATCTTTTCTCATCAGCACTGATAACACTCGAGTATTTTCCAAGAATCAATAATTGACTGGGAAAAAAAAAAACAGAAGAAGAATTCTTTCTCGCCAACGTCGCTAATTAAGAACACGCAAGGAGCTCATTCGCCGTCACCCGTGATTTTTCTTTGGAAGTCTCAGGTTCAAACCTTAAGATTTCCTTGGAACTTCCTAGCAGCTAGCACAGAAAAGCAAGTCACTCATAACAGCTAACAATAACTATTTTTCAACTACCACTTGCCATGCCGATGCACAAGCTCTATGTCACGACTGCAACCAAATAAGATAGGGGCTAGCATAGAAAAAAAGGGGATTTAATTTAAATAATAAATATTTCCCTTTGAAAAGACAATCTTACCTCCAAAACTAAAAACTAAGGCTAGTGCTTTTTGAATGAAGGGTTAAAGTAGTTATTTTATTATAGTAATTTACAATAATTTATGCTTGCGTTACAATGTAAAATCAACCTTCAAAAATAATATTCAACAAGGTCTTTTAAAAAAAAAACAAGTTTATTTATAATATTTGTAATATTTATCCAATTCAATCCATTAAAAATAAATAACGTCTATATGATAGTGAATAAAAAATCATAAAAATTAATATATAAATCAAATAAGTTAAGATTTTCAAACCTGATCAATCTCGTCAAACTCATATACCCTTCTATAATATCTATAAAAAAATTAGTCTTATTCAATTTATTAGACTCATTCACGTTAAAAAAATATAAATAAATTAAACTAACAATTTATAAAATATTTTAAAATTTAATTGGATATAATTATATACTCAAATACAGACATTCATAATTTAGATCAAAAGAGGGGAGTGCTGACCATCTTTGTATAGCCCCATGCCCATGAGACCTGGTGATGAACCCAAGGAAAAGTACAAAAAAACATCAAAGAATTTCTTATGCAGAGAACATGAGGTCCTGATTATCGTTACTCAGTCATCCCTTCGATGACTCTCCTCATATCCTCCTCAGAACCCCAAGTTCCTGCGTTCTTTTTCTTATACAAAATGGCGAAATCTCTGGAGCCGGGGGAGTCCTCAGCATTCTCTTCGACATGTCAAAATTGCAAAAACAAACATATAATTAGTGCCACTGCCACTGTACGTAAATCCCAAAACCCTTTGTTTTGAAAAAGGAAAAGGAAATAGGTAGAAAAAACACATCATTATAAACTCCACAGGATTCTGCAGAGACTTGTAAGCGGCAATGCGGCATGCTATCTGACATTTTTATGACTGTCTGTTTGCCCGGCTTACAGTCGGTACATTTACATAATTTTATGCAATCACACCCTTATTGGCCAAGGAGCATAAAACTGAGCTTGAGCAGTTCTTGGGCTTTTATTTAAATGTCAAACTATAGTTGTCAGGATGACTATCTATTTTTTACTTTATTATACAATAAAAAAAATAAAAAAATAGTTTAAAAAAAATATTTTCTGTCTAGCTGTGAGAATCCATGTAAACAAGGAGAAATCATGAAAATGTGGAGATATAGTTTAATAACCTGATAGCTAGATGCTAGATGACTATAATTTATAGCTGCGTCCATATATAACCTATAACATTTATGTCATCACACACTTGATATTGTCACTTTCTTGTTTCAATCTTAGTATCCTAGGTCAAAGCTTGCTGGAAACATGTATGCAGCACCCTTAAATGAACTGAAACAAGAACTTTCAAAAGGAAGATAAAGCAGAGGAGAGGATACATCATTGAATATGCTAATGACCACCATAATAAAAGTCACTACAACAATTAATAATTTTATTGACAGTATTTTTTTATTGATATAAAATATATATTTTATTGATAATTAATTTATCAATAAAATTACCAACAGAAATACTTTATAAAATAATTAAAGTAGCATAAATCAACACTCTATAATATATACTCAAAATGCTTGGGAAAAAAAACAAATAAGAAAATCAATTCAAACAAATTTGCAACAAAAAAAATAAAGCAAAAGAATAAATTCAACCAAAAAAATAATATGAAAAAAATAAAGTTGCAATTGGTAAAAATTTAAAAATCCTATATATAAATCAACTAAAAAATCTCACAACAACATTTATATAATTATTAAGAACAAAAACAATTAAAAATAAAATAAAAATAAGAAAAAAATCATGAAAAAAAAAAGAAAGAAATATTATCTTAATGTAGTTGCAACTTGCAAGTGAAGCTAAGGAGAGAGAAAAATTTTACAAAGCATATTAATTAAAAAAAAAACTAAGATGATAAAAGAAGAAAAAAGAAGAAGACATACCAAACATAGAGGAGAAGTGAAGGAGATGAGGAAAGAAAAAAAAAGAAATAGATATTAATATTTTCTACATATAGTGAAGAAAACGAAAAAGAAGAATAAGAAATGAGTTTATCTCTTGTGAAATAAAGGAATTCAGGCTTTTTATTGGGGCACGTTAAAAATAATTTTACCGATGAATAATTAAATATTAATATTTTTTAACTATTTCATCGGTAATTTTATCTGTAATATTTAATTTAAATTTCTAATTTCATAAAAAAATTTCAGAAACCGCTAACAATCACCAACGATTTTTTAATCCATTAGTGATTCCGTCTATAATATTTAAATGAAAATTTTAAATTAATTGAATTTTTTCAAAAAACTGCTAAATAATACTGATGACTTTTCAATCCGTCAATAATTTTATCCGTAAAGAACAACAATTAACAATGTCATTGAAAAGTGAACAATTATGAAGTTTTTTGAAAAATACTGATAAAAATTTTTGTTGATGGTTCCTTTTATAATTGACATGATAAACAGTGTTCATAGTTTACTAATGAATTTATCAATGGATTTTACCAATAGAATTGATTTTGTCAATAATTCTATTGGTAAAAGACACATCGTCTTTTTTTTTTTGCTTTGTTTTAATTTTTTTTCTACTATAATTCTCTTAATATATACCAAGAGAATATTTTTGTAGGTAAAATCTCTTGAAAATTTATCAATAAAAATATTTTTTATTTATTAATTTTTTAATAGTGAATTAAGGAACCGTAGTATTTCAATGACGACAACAACAAGAGAGGGAGAAGAAAAGGAAGAAGAAGAAGAATGCATGTAACTAATGGAATAGGAAATAAAAAGTTACAGCTCTCCTAGCATAGAAACCTCCGTGCTTGAAGGCAAAGAGTATTGGTCCTCGTACTGATCATCTAATTGTTCTACACCAGTTGGCGTCGACTAAATTTGCTATGCAGAGGCCAAAAGACTCCATTATGCTAATCCCCACTTTAATGGCAGACCTTTACACTTAATGACAGACAAGATGGCTTTTAATCTGGTACTGTCTGCTCCATTAATCTTCTAAGACCTCGTTTTGGTAGCCAACTCTACTTTAAAATCCCAGCAAGCTAGTGATATCTAGATGTACGTAAAAATATGTACTGAATTTTATCAGCATAAAGGATAGGCACTGAAATGGAAAATCTGGCATGTTTGACATGAGGCTGGGAAATAAAGAGAGCGACACAAGAGGCTGTTAGGAATGGAAATGTGAGTGTTGTGCAGTTGTTGGTATGGTTTGATCCTAAGTTGGCTTGTTATGAAAATCATGCTGGCGAGCCTCCGTTATTTCTTGCTGCTAGAGAAGGGAAGAGGGATGTTTAGAATCAGATTCTGACATCAATTCCATCCTCAGCTCATGGGGGCCAAACTGCTTTGCATGCTTCTGCGATGGAGACACATTCAGGTAGTGTCCCGTGCTTGGAAAATTCTTTCTTTCAATTTATCACATTCAGTTCTATCTTTTAAACCCTTAGCCATTCTTTGGGTTCTGATGCAACCTGCTAGCTGTGATCAAGGCTTCAAATGACTCATGCTAAGTAGATCTCAAGCTTTTGTGCAGTTGTAGTTTCATAATTCATCTTCCATGTGATGTCAGGTATCATGCAAATCCTCCTGAGACGACTCTATCAGGTTGCATCCCTTGGAGACCACAAGGCGGCTGAAAGACTCTGGGAATTTGATACCTGAAATGCCCATGTATTGAATAAAATGGCCATTCACCCCTTCATGAATGGCCATGCCAATGCAATAGAAAGAATTATTCACTGCTGCCCAGATTCTGGACCTAAAATGGCAGGTGTTCTTCATTTTTTTCCATTCTTATTAAAAATATATTAAATAATTTTTATTTTATTTTTTACCTAAACATGTTAAAAAAACACTAAAAAATATTAATTTAATTTTTTTAAAATAAAAATATAAAAATATACGGTCACTTATGAGAATTAAATAAAAAGTGTGTTTCTATATATATATTTCTCAAAAGAAATCTCCTTCTCTTCAGGAATTTAATAGAAATAGTATACCCAAAGTGTACATTTTTATTTTTTTTATCAAGCCATAATTGATAATTCACATGTAGGAGAAAATAATTTTCTTTGCTCACTTACATCTTGTCATTTCGAGATGGCAAGAAAGGGTTTTTGAGGTTACGAAAACAGAAAGCCTAAAACCCTCGGCAGTCCTCACATCTTGTCATTTCGAAGACAAAGCCACTGCTGCTTGATCATCCACCCCCACCAAATGCCATGCCCAAACCCAACAGCCTAAGTAATCTCTTCCGTGCCGCCTTCAAAACCACCAATAACTCCACCGCCTCCGCTGGGGATAGAACTCGCGAAAGCTTCATCACCAATCTCGAATCCAAAACACACTCTAAAAAACCCCACAAACCAAAAACTTCCTCTGAGTCCGAAAAACAACCTAAAGCTAAAGTTAAACCTCAACTTCCTCCTTCACCTGCAGTTAATTCTAGCCCTCATGCTCTCAAATTAGAAGACTCCGATTTTGGTACTTTTTTTTTGTTCTTTGTTAACAAATGAGAATTTTTGTTACATTTTATTTTAATGTTTTGTTTTGTGTGATTAATGCAGAGGAGTCAGTAGCAAACCCGACAATGCAGGATATAACAAAGATTATAAATGGTATGTGTTTTTTTTTTTTTACTACGTTAATCAAAAACAGGGTGCTATTTTTAGTAGCCAAAAGAAAGAAAAATTAGATGTTAAAGAATGGGTTTGTGTAATGTAATGTAATGTTATTGTTTCATTTCAATTGCCAAGAAAAGAAAAGTAAGAGTATTTAAGTTGTTAGAGTTCTAGTTTGGATATCTGGGTTCATTCAAGAAATGGGGTTTCATCATCATTATTTTTTTTGCAAATTGGTTTTTTCTGTGTTGTTATTATTACTATCATCTTGTTAGATGGGTTTTGATTATCTTTTGCAAATTGGTGTTTTTCTTTTTTCTTTTTTTTTCTTTTTTTTTTTGTAGATGGTGTGAAAATTAACACACCAGATTCTGAAGAAGCAGAAGATGAGGAGCTTGTAAAAAAAGCTTTGGAGATACCATGGCTTTCAAGATTGAAGAATAACAACATAGGGATGCTGCGAAAAGATGTGTCCCGTGAAAGGAAACAAAAATGGGTTTTCACATATAGTCAGGTCAATCATATTAACCGAATTGTTGATACATGTGCTGACAAGCTGGGGACAGATAAGGCGATGGAGGTATTTGGAAAATTGGGAAGGGAAACAGGTTTGAAAGAGTTCAATGCATTGATGAAGAAGTACATCGAGCAATGCAGGGAAACTGATGATGAGATTGTTGCAATGAAACATATTTCTGCAGTTCTTCAACTTTTTAAATCAATGAAGGAGCAGGGTTTCTCGATAGAAGAGGAAACTTATGGTCCATTTCTTATACTCTTAATTGATAAGGGTATGGTGGAAGAATTCCATTTTTTCTCTGACATTATCAAAGATACAAATCCTAGTAAAAATGCACGATTAGGTTACTACGATATGCTGTTATATATTGGTGTCAATGATGAAGAGAAGATTCAGGAACTTTGCAATTATATTTGTATTGATGATGGGGACAATAATATGAGTTTACGAGGTATGTGCCTTCTGTGTTGGTCTACCTTAGAAAATAACTATTATCTGACTTACATGTTTTCAATCAGCTTGTTGAGTGTCTGGAAAAAAAATCGGGAAATCATGTTCTCTTGAGCCCTTTATGACACAATCAACTTTTGTGTATTGGGCATTAGTGATAACTACATGATCTTATTCCTGTTGCAGAAAATTATTTGCTGGCGCTCTGTGAAAGTGACCAGAAGAATTACCTGTTGCAGCTGTTAGAGACTATGGATATAACAAAATTTTCATCGTTGGACCATTTAGCCAGTATCTTTAAATCCTTAGGGAGGCTATCATTGGAATCCTTTGCAAAGAAGTTCCTTTTGGTGCTCAAAAGTTGTGGTATGTTAATTATTCTATAATTTATTTGAAATCGAGAATCCTGTACTGATTATTTATTGAAGGTCATGAATAGCTATTGATAGCTGGAAACTGATTTGCTTTTCTAAATCAAAATAAGAAGTGTTGGCATCTTGAACTTTTTCTAAGACGTCATTTTTCAAATTATCATTTCATTGCTACATTTTTCATGCTAGCCTCTTTGAAAATGTATCGCTTCTAAGACATTAATTCAATTGGATTGTCCCCAATGACCACATTGTAGAACCTATACTTTTAATTCACAGCCCTCTGACACAGGATATCTAGAGGTTCTTTTTCACTTTCTTTTTTTCCCTTTTAAATGAAGATTTTAAACCAGACTCTAGTTCTGGTATCTGAAAGAGACTGAGAATGTATGAGATCAGATGAAGACAAAGCATGCATTTCTTCTTGATGCCTTCATCTTATATGCATTGTAATGTATTGCTATGATAAAGTGCAGATTATGGAGCAGAGGATATCTCAACTCTCATCTTTAGTTATGCTACTAGCGTCCCAAATTTAGTGGTGAGGAACTTCTCATGAATGCTGCTGGTAATGTCCTCAAGGCCATGATTCTAGGAGGCATAACTGCTTAAGATGCAGTTTGCTTCTTTGAAACAAGCTCATTCTGAATAAACTTGAGGGGAACTTGAATGTTGTTTGCATTTATAATTAGTGTCTAATAGTAAGCTGCTTGTGATTGATACATAAGCATACTAGTGGTATTGTGATGTTTCAAGATTTTTATTTTCTATATGCTTATTTATATACTGTCTGTTTGGGTTAATAAGGAGGTGGTGATGAGCCAATTTTGCTTTTAGTTTGATCATGAATTGGGAAACTAATGAGTATGAAAATAATTCGATTATGGTAACTGTAAGTTTGGTAAAAAATGGCTTTGCTGTGCTTATCAGAAAGTGATTCAGAATGTAAGCTTTGGAACTGGTAAAAATTGTCGGATTGACTACTTATTACATAATAGGACCTAATCTAGTTTCAAGGAGATCTATTTTGAGAGTCACTTTTAACTAAATTTTTTCTTCTGTGTAATTGATAGGAGGGCATTAGTAGTCATTGAATGGGATGCAAGATTGGTACCTGGGCAAGCATGAAAATGTCAAGATTTATTGAAACTTTTAATCATTCAGACTGGTGCTATATATTAGAGCTCCTCATCTGGATTATGCCATATCAATTGTTTTAATGTTATTTGTCACTGTGGCTATAAGTATGTGCAATTTGTTGATAACAAGTGGCTGTTTTTTAACATCACTCCTTTGTCCTTACTTTTCACTTTTCTTTTCATAGGGCATGGTGTTGATTTCTCTTGTTTGCAATACCTTGACAGTAGTTGGATATGTTAATGGCTAAAATTACCATTTAACTGTTCTGTAACTCTATGTCTTAAATTCTGAAACAAATACATATGAACTCAGATATTTTAAGTGTTTGCACTATGGAAAATCCATTTCAATGTCTTTATGCATGAGATTTTAAATTGGCTTTTAAACACGTTGAATGTGATGTTGCCTGTTGTAGGTTGAGGATGTTGTTTCAAAATTCAAAACCTTGCACACGATAATGAAGATGAGTCCTTCTTCAACTTCATATGAGAAGCTTGTTGTATACAATTGTAATTTACTTAAGGTATGCCCCTAATCTTTTTTACTAAAAGGGAAACAGATATTCAAGGTCCTACCTTCTTCAGGTTGTGATTCATTTGAAAAGTTTAAAATGGGAATTCTCTTCTTGTTCAGGGACTTAACTGCTTAAGAGCCCACATCAAACTTATTAAATACTATCTATTTCTTTCCATATATAAAATTGATCTATATCTGTTCATCTTAATGCAGGTGCATCTTGCTCTTGATATAGTAGACCAGATGTGTAAAGAGGGTTTAACCATATCCATAAACACGATACATTCAATATTGAATGCTAGTGAGGAGAGCTTTGATTTTAATTTGGTATGTTTTGTTGACTCTACATATCTTGGCATTATATATATATATTGGTCATTTGGATACACTAGCCCATGTCTCATAGCGTGATCTTACCTCACCTGAGCCACCAGAATTGACCTTTGAACTCAAGTTTGATTATTTTACTGTGTTTCACTGATGCTAATAACCTGTGCTTCCTAATAGCTGCATATGCGCTTACGAAATAACATTATGAATCTTCTTTGCAATTCAATTCCCATGAATCATAATTATTTTTGGCTCTATTCTACTATACTATCTATTGCTCTGAATTGTTTTTTCATGCCTATCTTTTCTCACCTTGTTTGATGTTTAGGTTCGGCGAATCTATTCATTGATTTATCACCTGGACTTGACACCAAATAATGAGACATTTAGGAGCATGATAAGTTTGAGCGTGAAAATGAAAGATGTAAGTTGCTAGTGGCTCTCTTTCTTGCTTGCTTTCTGCATGTGTATCTGCTGGCCTGTGCACTTAATTTTATTTTCATTTCCTATGCTATCTTTTACAAAATGATATTCCCATGTGCAATGTTTATTTATTTTTCTCCATCTCTTCCTATTCAATGCAGTTTGAAGGTGCTTATGGTCTGCTCGATGATTTGAAGAAATTGAATCTGGCACCAACGGCCAGCATGTATAATGCTATAATGGGTGGATATTTTCGAGAGGTAACTTAACATCTCAAGATATTCTTCCTGCTCTATCTCATGTGTTTTTTAATATTTTTTTACTGCAAGTTGGCTTTGACTCGTTGCACAACTTGTGACATTTTCTGCAGCTTTGTTTTATTTGGTACCTCATTGTGCCAGTTAATATGGATGTTACATTTTCTGCAAGTATATACTTCATATAGTTTTGACCTGTACATGGGATAACTGCAAGTTGCCTACTTTTACAACACTTGAGAGAGAGCGGGGAGGGATGGGCATGTGGTGCAAAATTAGGTAGAGGTTGCACCTATTGGGGGCAGGTGAAGGTGGTTAATGATATGCGGTGCTTTTGAGTGTCTGAATTTGAGGCAAGGGAGACACAAACACAAAAATATAGATTGAAGGTAGAGGGTGATGTAACTCAAGGTACTGCCAAGGAAAGAGAGTTTCTTTTTATACCATTTTATTTCTTCATTTCCCAAGCTTTATGGGATGTAATGACCTTACTACAGATTCCTGAAGAAGCTAGGGATTAGTTGCTAGATATGTTTAGGACTGCATAATGTTTTTACTTTTTTTCAGTAAATTTATTCATTCATGAAGGAAAACTAATTGATTGTATGCAAAATAAGGATTCATGTAATAATGTCACTTTGGTGGGATGGGGACTTTTATTCATCTCTAGTACCATTTCAGATATTTTTCTTTACCCTGTAGTTATGGGTCTGATTTGTAATCACATGAATATTATGATTGTGTAAACTTTGCTTTATTTGTTAGCTCGTACATTTTCCTACAATATCAAGTTGCTTCTCCTATGTACTTGATGCTTCATATATGATATTTAACTTGCACAAAACTTCTTATGTAAAAAACCTCATGCTTTTTACTGTCTTCCTGTTATGCCAAATGATCTTCAGAAAAACATCAGGGGCGCGTTAATGGTTCTCAAGCAAATGAAACTCGCAGATGTGAAACCAGATTCGTCATCTTACAGTTATTTGATAAGCAACTGCAACAATGAAGAGGAAATTATCAAGGTAGTTTGAGACTTGCATTTTAGTCAGGGTCTCATATTTCTCTCTGTATGAAAGGAGTACAAGCTAATATTCTTGTGCACTTGTCGACTTGCATCCTTTTAAATGAAAAGAGTGCAGTGTCAATACATCTCAAACACAACACATTGTGGATTGCCATCTTGTTATTTTCTTTCAGTATTATGAAGAAATGAAGGTTGCTGGAATTCAATTATCAAAGCAAATTTTTATGGCGCTTATTAATGCATACACAACATGTGGGCAATTTGAGAAGGCCAAACAGGTAAGCGTGTGTAGATTCCCTCAACCACCACATATTTTCAATATAATTTCATCACTTACTATCCTTTGAACTGTACATAATTTTTTTGTGAACGCTTCTTCTTCCACTACCCTGTCATTCCCCTGCCAATCCTATGGCTTCTTTGACAGGAACCTCTCTAGCTGACATTCATCAATCTCACAAAAGCTCTTTTGTAATGATTTTCTAGTTTCTTATTTTCTTTTAGAGGATGCCCATTTTTCCTTTTGTGATCCCATCCTCTATTTCTTCCAATAAAATTTTCCAGGGAAAAACCCACTATTAATTTTTTCCTTCCTAGTTAGATAATTTTGTTTTTTAAGGTACCAATATCACTAAGCAGTCTTTATGATTCAAATAATATATGTTGTCTATGCTTGTTTAACATATCCAACTCAATGTGGTAGGTACTCCTAGACAAAGAGATTCCAATTAAACACTTAAACGAAATTAGAAGTGTGCTTGTCTCAGCTCTTGCTTCACGTGGACAAATGACTGATGCCCTTAACGTGTATGAAGATATTAAGCAAGCTGGATCCAATCTGGAACCCAAAGCTGTCATAAGCCTTATAGTAAGGTTTTTGTGTATACATGATTTAAGCCCTTTGTTGTGGACAAAAATGAGATTCTTTCTAAGATTCTACTTGTTTAGGAGCACGTTGATTCTGAAGGAGAACAAAGCAGATTGCTTAAACTACTGGAAGAATTGGATGATCCTAATTATTGGGTGGATGGCTGTTTCAGAGTTATCCTATATTGTATTCGCAATAAGGATTTAAGGTAAACTAACCTTATGCTTTCACTTTCTTGAATGATCTATCTGCTTGACCAATTGCTTTTGTTTTTTTTCTTGGGTTTTGCTTAATAAGGTCATTATGTTTTAAATTAGGTCTGCTGTGGATTTGCTCAAGCAGCTCAAAGATAGGTTCTCTGATGATGAATTGGCAATGGAAGTTCTGTTTGATGAGGTTTGCTTTTGGCTGTCCCTAGACCACCTTTATTATAGTATGTAGCTTTTCAAATGTAGATGTTTGTCTCATTTTCATTTATAGCATAACCTTTGGCATACTGATGTACGGACTCTAAAGTTTGTGTTGTGGAGAAACCTTTCATATACGTTAGACTGCATTGCTGTGCTGTTTTCTGAAACATGTGAATTGCAGTTTGTGAACTTGTAGGGTATTTGTTTTCGTTTCTGATCTGTAATTTGTAATGCTTTATGTAAACTTATGGACTTATGGAACTAAGTTACAAGATTTTACTGTTCTGACATAATGAAATCTACTCTGGCTTGACTATCATTATTTTGTAGGTTTTCTCAGAAGTTGCTGAGACAGAGCCTGCAGATGTGCAGATAGGCATGAACTTGCTTCAAGCCATCAAGGATGAGCTCGGTGCTTCACCTTCACGAAAATGTCTTGATTTTCTCCTTACTGCTTGTGTTACTGCCAAGGATTTGGGTAATTCTCTCTTGGTTTGGAAAGAATATCAGGCAGCTGGGCTTCCTTACAATGTGACAAGTTACTTAAGGTATCTGATTCGTGTCCCATTTGTTAGTTCTAGGCTTCGGTAAGGTGGAAATGTTTAGATTCAAACTCTTGGCCTTATATGGGGTTTTTCCCTTTGATGCTTTGTAGGATGTACCAGGCCCTTTTGGCTTCTGGAGGCCACGTATCTGCAAAGGTTATGCTAAATAAAATTCCAAAAGATGATCCCCATGTTCGCATTGTAATCCAAGAATGTCAAAGAACTTATATTGGGCACACTTCTTTAAAGGGAGAAAAGAAAAGAAGCAAGGAAGAAGGAAGAAGGAAAAGGAGTGCTTGATAAGATAGGTTACAATTTTGATGGGTATTTGAAAGAAAATAAATCAAGGCCCTTGTATCAGATCATTCATTCATATATTCTTTGCAATAGTTATTAATAAAGAAGACAGGTTAAAGGCCACGCCTCAAGTTAAAGAAAATGATTTTGCTCTGTATTGAACTGAGCTCCATGTTCGGGAAAGAACCTTGGGCTCCTTGTCTGTTTTATGATTGGGAGAAATGGCAGTGAATGAAGTCTTTAAATGCTTTTTCAGAAAACCTTACCTTAGGCAAGCTTTGTTTTCTGATCTTGGACATGAAATATGGAAGCAGTGATTGTAGGACTTGCTTGGCAGCTTAACAATTCAAGAACGCGGAATCTAGGATGAGCGGCAACTTGCATGAAGCCATGAACTTTCTTGAAGGAACCATCACTTTTCTACAATTACGAGTAATAAATAAAATAGCACTTGGGATCAAGAGAACTCCCTTCTGTAGCAAGAGGAATCTCGGATATTAGATTTGAGCTTGGTTAGCTATAAATTGAGGATTTAATAGAGTTAGTAATCAGTACATGGAAAATGACAGATAAACAAACAAAAGTGAGCATTAATACGCATGCAAGACACAATCTTACCCCTCGCCCTTTAGCATCTTTGCGACCTTTAGCTTTGGTGAAGTCAAAACATGCTTTTTATTTTTATTTTTTTGGTGTAGGCAGCTAATGGTGTAGCGATCATCACAAATTAATGCTGAGTGTTAAATTTTTTATAAATAATATTTATTTTTCTCCTTACTCTATATTAGTAATTCACTTCTCACAAAACACCTGCAATTTTCACAAAAAACCTACAATATTATATACCACGAGCTATTTGTAATAAGTTGATATGACCATCATCTATAAATAACTCTAGTCATAAAATATAGAGTCAAGGTAGGCAAGTAAAAGTCATTCGCAACATGGATTATTCTTATCTTTTTTATATATATACATTTTTTTTCTTGCTCCTAGCATTATTTTTGTTTCTGTACATTATATTCTTACATTTACTAACTTAAATATTGAAATATTTTTTTTTGGTTTTTGACATGGAACTTATGTTACAGCAAACACCAACAGAAGCTCACAGTCAAGCTGAATCATTATAACCCAAGACACAGCCGTGTAAAAATCATTCCTTTTTGAAGTTTTCACAGCTTCATCAAAGTTCATTTTAAACAAAATATTGGGCTCTGTGTTTTGTTTTGGTTGGATTGGTATAAGTTCTCATGGTGCCAGGAAACAAATTTGATGCTTGATTGATGCTCGGTTCTACCAAATCAAATTAATTTTTTTTATTCAAGATAATCTAAACTTTAGAAACCAGGTTGAAACTTAAACAAATTTACAGCCTTTTTTATTTTTAAGCCTGCTCAAGGAACAAGAGGGAGAAATGGTTGGTGCGTGTAACCCTAACATGTAGGTAAGGCCACCTCACTGTGGTGACATGCGTGCCTTCCTCCAAGCTTCTAAGATGGTCTTTACTGATGTTATTACAACTGTCTCAATGGTAGCATCCTTATGAACATACGAGTGTAAAGATCCAATGTAACTTTGCTGACTCATTTTTTTAGTTTTATCTTCTTTCTCTCATCTTATCAATTTTAACTTCTTATTCTCTTCAAAATAGAAAAAGGGTTGTAAATTATTTTTTATTAAATTAAATTATTATCTTTAACAATAATTATTTTTTAATTTTATCTTTTAATATTGTGTTGATTGGGAATTCCGCTTCATAATTTTATTTTATTTTTGCTTCTTGTTAAGCTATCTCGATTTCATGATCTTAGTCAAGAATTTGACAGGTTTACCGGGGTTTATTTAGATCTTTTTTTATCTTTTTTGTTCATTGATTTTTTTTAATTTCATTACTTTACATTGGGTTGGTTAGAAATTAAATTTTATATTATTTTTTTTATTTTCTAATAGATTATATCGGTCTCAAAACCTGAGTAATGGATTTAGCAGGCTAAGCAAAGTTAACTCTGGTTTTTTATTTTTTTTTTAATTGATTTTTTTTAATTTTCTCCTTTAATATTGGGTTGGCTATTAGCATCCTAATTTTATTTTTTTCATTCTATGAGAATATCTTGTTTTTATAACTTAAATCTCATATTTGGTAAGTTCAATAAGAATGATTCGGATTTTTTTATCTTTTTTTAAATGAAGTATTTTTTCTAATTTTATCATTCAACATTTTCTTATGATCCAAGTTTCGTATTTGGTATTTTTTATTCTTAAATTAATTAAAAATATATTTTAGATACTATCTTTTAAAATTCTATTTAATTTTTACTTTATTATCAAGTATGACTAAAAAAATATTTTCACAATATAGGTATGTTTTTTTTTTCAGGCCATTATGATTAGCTTTTTTTTGTTTATAATAATAATTTATTTTTATTATTATATAATTAAATAAAATAAATTGATTGAACTAGACCCAAGTTATTAATTTTTCTTGCTTCTAGAAACCAGGCTAGTAGTGTGGAGCTTTGTTTTTTATATTAAAAGTTTTTTTGATCCAGCTTGTGGCATAACATTTGTTGCCAATCTACTTTCTTAATAAAATAAATTAAAGTTTCCTTTATAGGTGATGTAGCTTGCCAGTTAACAAAAATCCCAAACTGTGTGGGTTTTTCATTGTAACAGTAGCCACGATTTATTATGAATTATTATAATAAAATTATTATTTTTCCTCTAAGTTGGAAAAAAAAGTAAAATGGTATTAAAAAATAAAATTGAAGGCCTTTTAATATTTACAATTGGTCCATTAAAAAAAAAATTGTATAGGTTTTTTACTATAGTTATAAAAACAGTTTATTATGAATTGTTACAGTAAAATTATTATTTTTATTCTTAAATTAAAAAAAATATAATGATGTTAAGGACATTTTGGTATTTATAATTGCTACATTAATCATTAAAATGGTGTTTAAGGGTATGTTAGTATTTTTCTTCTTCTTCTTTTACATAATAAAAATATGGTTTTGTCCCTAGATTTAACAATTTATTGAGTTGTTTTTCTTGTTGACATATTGACATAAGTAATGAATTTGATAAATTCATGCATTTTAGGATTTATTTTTCTCAAAAATTTTATGATTTTAATATTTAATATTTCTTTTTAAAAAATTAATTTTACGGTCATCTTCAATTTCATCTCTATCAGTTTATTTTGGTACAAGATCTAGTTCATGAGTTTTATAACAACAAAAAAATTAAAATAATGCTTTTTTTATTTATTTAATTTTTGAATAATTTTTTGATTTTATAAATGTGGGCTTTATTTTACATAAAAAATACTTATTCTTAAATAATATTTATTACATGTTTGGTCATGCATAATATTTTCAGCTCCATATTTGTTTTTGTTTCTATTATTTTTTATTGATTTTAATAAGTAAATTTACAGACACAAACAAATAAATATTTTTTTTATATGATCAGATATTTTGGTCTCCATTCATCTCTTAGTTTTTCCATTTTTTTTTTGTTATCATTAATAATTTTTGGGTTATTATACAAAATAAATTTTAATAAATTAACTTAACATGTAAATAAATGAGTTTGCTTATTTGATTAAGTTAAACGTGACAAGAGATGGAACTAAAGGAGAAAAGTTGATATTATTGAAGAAAGGTTGCATTAGTGCCGACAAGTTAGTGGCTAAATTTGTGAGGAGAATTATTGTAATTGATGAAATGAAAGAAAAGGGGCTGCTTTTAAAATGAAGAAGAAGAGATGGGAAAATCATCAATAAAATTCTTTAACAATCTTGATGAAATTTTTATTTTTTTTATTTTTTTCATCGTTTGTTTTTATTATAAATTACTAATGAAGATTATTTGTAGTAATTTTTATCGATAAAAAATATTAAAATATTTTTTTATTGACATTTTCATTGTTTTATTCTTATTTTCTAGTAGCATGCATATAAAATACTTGGTTAAATGACGAGAAAAAAATTTATTAAACATGAAATTTTAAGTTAAAATCTTATCATTTATCCTTAAAGACATGAATCAATATTTGATTAACTCTGTTTGTTTTTAGGTTACTATCTTGAAAATAAATGAAGATAGTGAATACAAAAGGTGTATGTTCTTTCATGCCTTATATTTTAAAATAATATAAAATTATTATATAAATAAATTTATTTTGTTTTTCTAACCATAAATGTTTTTGTTCTTTTCATATTTTTTTTTTGTCAATAAACACTAAACATACACAACATGAATATACGTGAGTAAACAAATTTTTTTTATCTATAAACCTAATTAAAATTTAATTGAATATATAAGATATTATTAAAAAATACATTTAAAGATTGATCCTCCACTTTCCCTTCATCTCTCAAAACCTCAGCATCATCTCCAGTTCTCTCTGCCACTATTTCTCCAGCCTTAGCCAGAAGCGCAGTTGAACCGAACTCTTTATCCATTAACCCCACCAACTTGCCCACAAAGTCCATTATCACATACCCTACTGGCACCTCTAGATCTATCTCTTTAGTTCTTTTCCACCCCACTTCATAGTTTGGTGGTGCACCGTTCACGAGGTCTGTTTTAGCCTTTCTTTCCCGGATTATTTGAGATCGTCTTCGCTTCTCGACAGGGTAGTCTGAGTTGTTCGAGGTTATGTGGAAGGTGGAGCTGGGAATAAGGAAGATTAATTGCCATCATCAAGTTCTGTTGGAGCTGAGTTTGATGGTGTGCATTTTATGGAGAATTACTGAGGGTTTTGATCTTTCTTGACTGGTAATAATGATGGGTTTGTGGAGGTTTGGCTGGTAGATGATTCAGGTGAAGAGGAGTGGTTAAGGAGAGTGGAAGCCATGAGTGCTCTTGAGCAAAGTGGGAGGAAGAAGATGAGGCCAGCTATGAGTAATTTGCCTATTGTCCCTGTTGTTGAAATGAGCAATGAAGGAAGATTTTGGCAAGATATCTCAATGTGATAAATAATAATTTTATATTATTTTTTTTCCCACTTTTCTTTAAATAAATAATTATTGTCGCCATACATCATTGACATTTTATTTCTAAAGATTTTATATATATATATATCTGTCTCTTATACACATCTAGATGTGTATAAGAGACAGGTACATGGAAAATGACAGATAAACAAACAAAAGTGAGCATTAATACGCATGCAAGACACAATCTTACCCCTCGCCCTTTAGCATCTTTGCGACCTTTAGCTTTGGTGAAGTCAAAACATGCTTTTTATTTTTATTTTTTTGGTGTAGGCAGCTAATGGTGTAGCGATCATCACAAATTAATGCTGAGTGTTAAATTTTTTATAAATAATATTTATTTTTCTCCTTACTCTATATTAGTAATTCACTTCTCACAAAACACCTGCAATTTTCACAAAAAACCTACAATATTATATACNTTTTTTATAATTTTTTTTAAAGATTTAAATTTTATTGATTCACTTTTATTTCTTTACTTAAATTAATTTTTAAAAAAAAAAACTTTGAATCGAATTATCTTTGGAAGACAAGTAGTTTACTATCCATAAAATTATAAATACAACTAAAAAAATATAAAATCAATTTAATTTTTTTAAAATAATTATTGGCAATATTTTTTGTATAACTTTTTTTTTTAAAAAAAGATAAATAATATGTCAGATCCACTTTTCAGTAATAAGCATATGAATTTTTTATTGGTAATTTAAATTTGTAGTGTTTTATTTCTTTACTGTTTAATTTTAGATTTTTAATTATATTAAATTAATGTGAATTAATTTTTATATTTTTAATTATATAAAAAAATTAATTCAAGCCAATAAAATTTATAACCCGGCACAAGTTGATTAATATAAACTTATCTATTTCCTTTTTTTACTCTGAAATTATTTGAACCTATAACAAGTTCATTTCAATTCGCTTTCACATTATTTAATTTAGAATTAAAATAGATAAAAAGTTAAGTTAATTTTTTTAAAATTTAAATTATTACATCAAATTTAATAATAATATTAAAAAAATTAATTATATTAATTTTTTATTTTCTATAAAAACAAATAGACTCCAAGTCGCTGTCGCGGCGTGGCCAGTAACCTGCTATGAACGAAGCAACCCGTTGCCCGAACCTCATGACTGAAGGTTGACACGACATGTCATTCATACACATTACCCTTATGCCCAGCTTCCTGAACATCACAAGCCTGGTTATTAATCAAATCTCCCAGTTCCTGAACTGAAAGCCAGAAAAAAAACCCTCAAGGAAGCGATTTTGGGGAATCGAAAATGGCAAAAATCGCGTTAGGCTGCGAGCCAGTAGTAGGGTCACTAACCCCATCAAAGAAGAGAGAGTATAGACTCACCAACAGACTCCAAGAAGGCAAAAGGCCTTTATATGCTGTTGTTTTTAACTTCATCGACTCGCGTTACTTCAATGTCTTTGCCACTGTCGGTGGCAACCGGGTACGCTATAGAAAAAAACCTCTTTTGTACTTCTGGTTTATTTTTATTCTTTTGGGTGTTTTCTTAAGTTTTGAAGGGTTTGCTTTTATGGGTTGTTTTTGGATTTTTGAGTTTTCGAGGTTTGTGATGCAAAGATTAGAGCTTTAGTCAACCTTTTATGTCGTTGGTGGTGTAAAGACTGTGGCTTTGTTATGGATGCTTTTGTGCTTTACAGGAATCGATTTCTTGGATCAAAGTGCCGTTTTTTCTTTCTTTTAAGCTTGATTTGTAGACTTTTTTCTGGAAAAGAATCTTATATTGGAGAAATTTAGGAATTTGATAGTGTAATTGTATTTGTGTTGCTTTAAAGGTATTGCACTTTGATTGGTATTGCTATAAAAAAAAATAAAAAAATCTTGAGTTAAGGTATGTGGCCGCTGGATATTTTTATCTTTTGTTGGGTGTGTGCCGGTGAAATGTGTTTGATTGTTAAATGAAGTTGTGGTATGCTTGCTTCTTTGTTTTCAAATTTTTTGGTTGAGCTTTTTGGGTGATACAAGCTGTTGTTTCTTCAGGTCACTGTTTATCAATGTCTTGATGAGGGAGTTATTGCAGTATTGCAGTCTTATGTTGATGAAGATGTAAGGAAATAAAGTTGTTTTTAGCTTTATTATCTGAGCTCGTGAATAGTAACGTAAATCTGTTTCCCTAAAGAACATTTGGAATTTCCATGTGCTTTGTAGATCAGAAGGATGAGTCTTTTTATACGGTGAGCTGGGCATGCAACATTGATGGTGCACCATTCGTTGTGGCAGGAGGAATCAATGGTATTATGCGCGTCATCAATGCCAGCAATGAAGAGATACACAAGGTATCTTATTTCTTAAGGCAGTAGCTTATATCAAAAGTAGTCTTTCTTTCTTTCTTTTTTGACTGAAGTGGCATGACACAAACTGTAAACAGAGGGTAGAATTCTGACATCTTTCATTTTATATGCTGCTTAATTCAGTTTTATTGTTCTTTTCTGAATCATTAAACAAAATTCTATAGTGGTTAGTGTCTGTTTATTTGATGTTGAAATTTTCTATTACTGCTTTTATATGAGTAATATACACTTTAATTAAATACATGTATTTGTAAACTATGCAGAGTTTTGTTGGGCATGGGGACTCAATAAATGAAATCCGGACTCAGCCACTGAAACCGTCACTTGTGGTATCTGCAAGCAAAGTAAGTGACATCCCCATTTTCTTTTTCATGTATTCTTTGTGTGTATTGACAAATGTTTGATTGGACCAGGATGAATCAGTTCGGTTGTGGAATGTTCATACTGGAATTTGCATTTTGATATTTGCTGGAGCTGGTGGTCACCGCAATGAAGTTTTGAGTGTGGTAAGTTTAGATGATGTAGAGTTATGCCTCCACTCCTGCAATATGAAGATATCATTATGTGTTCTGTAGTTCATCACTCCTTGTCTCATAACTCAATTGAAACTGATTTGGGGTTGTGGTGGTTATTTCAGGATTTCCATCCTTCAGACATATATCGCATTGCAAGTTGTGGCATGGACAACACCGTTAAGATTTGGTCAATGAAAGGTATGCTACTTATTATGGTCTGTCTTATCTGGTGTTGTCAACACTCGGTTTTATTGTTATGAAAAATGCCCTTCTCCAGTCCAGTCTGACTGGATGCTTAGACTATAATGTACGAGTTATGAAATGATATATTGAAATGTAGAAGGTTTTAAATTTTAGTCCTTGCTTCAAATGTTCTCATTTACTGTAGAGAAAGGTGGCTTCAATTAAAGAGCATCATTTTTTAATTGTTTTTCCTCCTTTTTTTATTTGGTGTCATTTACTATGTGCAGAGTTTTGGACATATGTAGAGAAATCGTTTACATGGACAGATTGTCCTTCAAAGTTCCCCACGAAATATGTGCAGTTTCCAGTGAGTTTCTTTCCTTTCTTTCAACATAAGAGCGAGGAATATGTTACCTTGACATGTGAGGTTGCTATTTGTCTTTCAGGTGTTCATAGCGTCAGTTCATTCAAACTATGTTGATTGTAATCGGTGGCTTGGTGATTTTATGCTGTCAAAGGTGAATGCTGCTTCATGAAAGTGTGTTTTGTGATTTTAAAAAATTAATCAAGGATGCCTTCTGCTATTTGCCTGTGCGGCTATTAATGAACTAGTTTTGTTTGTCAGTCTCATTAAAATTGTGTATAGAATTTATCATTTCTGCAACAAATTCTACATCTTTTGGCAGTAGCATTGGAGGAGTTTAGTATTATGTCTAATGCCATCTCTCATTTACCGTCCCCTAGAAAGATGTGAATAGTTTGGGATCCTAGATGAAAATACTTAAAGCAGATGATACACCTGAATCCTCAAAACAACCATCAATAACTTCATTTGAGAAGCTGGCAGTAGTGGGAAAATTGTTTGAATTGGTAAATTAGACTTGAATCGGTAACTGAGAATCATAATTCTTTTTTTAAAAAAAAATACTGATCTGACATCCTTGATCTATGCATTTTCCCTTGCTAGGAATTTGCAGTGACATTCATGCTTATCCTTATAAGTTGTTTTGCACAATTGCAGAGTGTTGATAATGAGATTGTGCTATGGGAACCAAAAATGAAGGAACAGTCTCCTGGAGAGGTTAGGGTTTCTTCATTGATATTTTTTTCTGGAGACGTCTTAGAGTTCTTGTCCACTTCTGTTTATTAATATGTATAATATTTATTGTCACTTGCTGATTTTGGTGGGCCACATGAATCTTGGCCACTCAACTGTCTTCTATTTAGGGTACTGCCGACATCCTTCAAAAATACCCCGTTCCAGAATGTGATATTTGGTTCATCAAATTTTCCTGTGATTTCAATTACAATGCAGCTGCCATAGGTAATGAAAGCCTAGTGGTTGCTTTTGGTATTCTTGTCCATGGATTTTTGCTGACATAATTTCCCAAACTCACTGACTTTAGTATTCCCTTGTTTCCTTTTTATATTTAAGGTTGTGCGTAATTCTTGTGGAGACTTGATCCGTCTGCATTCTATGTGACAGGGAATAGGGAAGGGAAGATCTATGTTTGGGAACTGCAAAGCAGCCCCCCTGTTCTCATAGCAAGGTCCTTGTTTTTTTTTATGGTTTATCTTCTTCTGCTGTGGAAGAAACTCGTCCTTCATCAATGCCCTGTGTTCCATGCATTTATTCACTAGTTGTGATTCTCTCTCAGGCTATCTCATGCTCAGTCCAAATCTCCAGTTAGACAGACTGCGATGTCCTTTGATGGAAGGTAATTCCCACATGAACTACTGCTCCACTTCCTCATGTTTCATGAAAATTTTAATTTGGTAGCTAGTGAAATAGCTAAATTCTCTTTGGTTTTGAATGTTGCAGCACCATCCTTAGCTGCTGTGAGGATGGGTCAATATGGCGCTGGGATTCTATACCACCACCTTCCTAAAGTTTATATCCAAATGGCCCCTTGGGAGATTTGCTGTCACAGTTATATCCAAATGGCCCCTTGGGAGATTTGCTGTCACAGTTAATCTCCATTAGTTGACTAGTTTAAATGTAACTTATTTTGAATTCTAACAGCTATTTGACCCGTGATTAGTTGTGGGTTGCATATTTAAAAAAAGAAAAAGAAAAATGAATATGTAAACTTTTTCAACATATTTTTTATATTAAAAAAATTTAAAATATAAATTGAAAAGTTTATTCAAGTATCTAATCAAATAAAGTTTTTTTTCAATTTTATCCCTTAAAATTTGATTTTTATATCAACTTTGATTTTTATTTATGTAAATAGATGAAAAAATAATTATTAACTAATCTGAAAAAATCAAGAAATAAAGTAGATCATATGAGATATTTATTCTTATTAAAAAGTAATAAAAAGAGAAAAAAAAATTATAAGAGTTTGTATATATTATAAATATTATTTAAAAATAAATATGTTTTATTTTAAGAATTAAAGTTTATCTATATAAAGCAAAAATAAAAATCTAGATTTATTAGAATAATATCTTTAAAAACTAAACATGTAAAATAGTTTTTAAAAATATAAGAAACTTCTATTTGAGAAAAACTAAATAAGCAAAATGAAAAATTACAGAGACAGAATAATTTAATGTAAATATTTTTTAAGGAAAAAAAATTAAAAAAATTAATAAAAATTTATTTAAAAAAATGATAGTTTAGATGTTATAAACACATTTAAAAGAAATGAAAAAAAAAAACCTGAGTTATATATCCCATCAAATTTTAATAAAATGATTCTACTTTTAATTAGATGATAAAAATACATGCAATAATAATAATAAAAATATAATTTTTATATAAAAAATCATAATAACTTGAAAAAACTAAACCTTGGAAGTACAGAATTAGATGAAAATTGAACAAAGAAAAAATAATTAAATTAATCCAAGTTAGAACAAAAAATAATAATTAAATTAACCCAAGTTAGCATAATAAATATATAACCTAAGTACTAAAATATGAGTCGATTAGCAATTAAATTGTAAAACTTGTACCTCAAGTTATAAGATCAAAATAATTTAATAGAAAAAAATTAAAAAAATCATAAAACTAATATTTAAAAAAAAACAATAAAATAAACAAATAAAAATAACACCACAAATTAATTTTTCAAACTTGTAATCTAAGTCATTAGAATGAAAAAGAACCATAAATAAATAATCATAAAATCCAATTCTCAACAAATTAAATGTTAAAATATTAGATTAAGGGGAAAAAATCAATTACATAAAATGATTTTAAAAAATTATAATTAAAATAATGGTAGTGAAAATCAAAATATAAGCATAATTACAAAAAAAAAAAAACTTCCTAAGAAGTGATCATGTTTTTACTTTTCTATTATTCTTTGAGAAATTATACTTTATATCCTAAATTTTTATATGCATACTAACACTTAACTAACTGTAAAGGAATCAACAAAGAAATATGTTATTATTTATAGGATTTTCATTTTTTTAATTTAACTGTGATTGTTATTTCATCTTATAGATTTTCATATTAAACACTTCATTTAGATGATATTTCATCATTCCAAAACACACCTCTTTCAGAGTTTTGTTAATAATTTGACATAAACTTCAAGATGGCAAATTTGAGGCTGAAATGGCAAGGCTTGATTTAACAACAGTATTTTACCAATCGATGTGGTGGTGACTTGTGAATTTTAATTATTTTCTTGTATAAATCACAACAGATGATCCGTGAAAGCCCTAGCTATGTATACAAACTTGCAGAGAAGCAGCTGAAAATGGCAAATAAATTTGAATCAAAAATATTAATTTTCCCTACTGAATTATTCACCATCAGATAATACGTTGTATGAATTATTCTAAGCTAGAAAACAAACATTTCCAGGCATGTGAATTGATCCCTTCTTTTTTTTTTTGTTTCTTTGATCTTAAATTGAAGAAACATTCTTCTTTTTCATGGAACTCTTAAAATAAAAACTAAAAAAATTTATTAATCTGGGTTCATCTCAACCATATCCCAATACTATCAAGAAAAAAGTAGGGGTACTAATTGGTTTCATTTTAAACCCTAATTCCATATGAAGAAATTAATGGAAATTTCTGCTTATTTCTCCGATTTCCTTGTGGGATATGTGAGAGAGAGAGATGTTATATTTTTTTGGGTTTTTCATAAATGAAAAATCCAATTCCATCTTGGCTCATCTCAAACAATTATTTATTCCTTGTTTTGGGTAGCAATCGTTGGAGCTAGTCTACAACAATCGTCAAAAGGATCCAAGATCCCACCAAATTGAACCCGGAGCTTTTTAGCCATTAACCATCCACTGGGAAAACAAATTTTAGCTGTATCTAGAAAAACCACTTTCGGTTTCCAAGTGTAGAAGCTCAAGCAGTTCGCGCTACAAACTTTCTGCAGCATGTTCTATCTTGTTGTGTTTATGAGATGTCTGCTGATCTAACAGAGAGAAAACTGTATGAAATTCAGACCAAACTATCTGCAACGCTAGTAACAAATTACCCCCAGGACGCCGCTTCTGAAAACCTGCTAATATCTGCAATCAGAAAAAATTGATCAGCTCCGTAACCAAGAATTTAACCAGCAGGGTTTGAGCTGTCGATATAAACTCAGTTATGACAGGAAAAACCACCAAAAATGAAACCAGTTATGCGACGCGCAAGACATGTTCATTGAAAAATTTAACTCAAATGGTACTGGTCACCTAGGATACAAAAATTTTTACAGCAATTGAAACCTCATTGCAATACTCATCATGCATCTATGCCTATAATATATATACAAGAAAGAATCGGTATACTATATCCATTGGATCCATTTGTATCCCAAAACTTTACAGCAAGGAATTGAGATCGTTCAGATTTTGGTCCGTAATTGCATCACCAAACTCTGCATGATTTCAAGCTTCTGACTTAGTTGTTTAATATCAGCAAGATGCTGTATAGAGGATTCTGAACTGGATAAATCAGTAATAAGGGCAGCCAATTTGGCCTGTGAATCCAAAAGTGCTTCCTCAAGGGAAGTTACAGTTGATTCCATGGTTGTTTGTGGGCTTTCATTAATCAGATACGATGACGGGGAGAAAGCAATCCTGGCAGGACTAGCACCCCTGCTGAGCCTGTCTGGGGTGAAAATCTTGTCAAAGCCCTCACTTCCTGCAAGGCATGATAAATTGATAAATACAAAGCCTTGCAAAATATGTAAAAAGCAAATATCGGAGCCACATACAGAAGAAAAGCTCAACCAGAGGAACCGTAATCATATATTCCTCAACTAGAACTCAATGAAAAAGGCATGTGCACATTATCCGTTACAGGTGCACATTTTATTCCTCTAGTCCACTATTAAACAGTCCTTGCATACCAAGCCAAGAACCTCAACTCAGACATCCCAATCATATCAATTTCCAGTCTAACAGCTGTTAAACCACTTCTTCTCATGCTTCCAAATCCCACGCTCTAGTTTTGAAACTAACTTATGAATTATAGGACAGTATTATGTGTGTATTTATTAAAACGTGTAAGAAAGTATAGACAAGGAGCTTGTAAGAAACAATTAGACTGTACCAAGGTTGCTAAGTTGATCTATGGCTGACTGGCCAATTGACCGTTCAAACTTGAATAGCCTCAGGAAACCAGCAGCTATCCGACCCATCGCATCAACTTGTGACTTGCACAACAAGGCAAGGTGCTGGAACTCATCTTTGGTCACAACAGCCTCAATCTACAAGGAATAAATTATGAAATGTCAACTTCCATTTAAGGAAAGAGCCACTGATCAAATATCAGGGAAGTTTGTATCTCATTACTGGTTGCTTGACAGAAAATTTCACGTTTTCCACAGCCCACTTGGCCATCTCATCATCAATGTTTTCCTCCGATGCCACCATCTGAACTTCAAGATTGATTCCTCCAGATGTCCCCACAACTTCCTTTATCCCATTTGCAGGTGTAGAAATGCCCTTTTGTCCCTGTGGCTTCAACGTCTGCAAGCCTTCCACACCAACCTACAGGCACAATCCCAGTTTTGAAAAAATGAATCCACACATATTGCCTAATCAACACCTGACCTTGTAAGAACAATAGAAAGTATAACACACACATCCTCCCACTTCTTTATCTGAGTCTCAACCCCCAAATCAAGCAGTTCTGCAGGCCTAAAACTATGAAATTGCCAAAAGTAAATTACACTCCCAGTTAAGCCTAAAACTATGAAATCTATTGATTCCCCAAAAGAAGACCCACTAAAAGTGCAGCCACTTGAACAAAGACGTGTATGAAATGCAGTGATAACCCAATGTACTCGCAAGTCTATAATACTGGTAAAAGCTGACAGAATTGGCAAACATGTAAACTGATTTTACAAAGCATAAATCCAAACAACACTACCAGTGAAGTTTTTTGCAGCTTTGCAAAACCAATATTACCATTAAATCCTTGTGTGTGTGAGAGAGAGAGAGAGTTCCTTACTGTAACTAATTCCACAGGATATTTCAGTTTTCCATTTGGTTTTTCTTTTCCATTCAACTCTATCTTCGGACTACTTTTCGCTTTTAACTGCAAACTTTGGAAAGATGCGTGCCAACACCTCTCTTCTCTTCCCACATCTTTGTTGTTGTAAAAGAACCACCCACCTGCCCTCTCCTGTGCACCTTGAAGAGCAAATAACCAGTCTTTTAATTCTATGCACACATCCACATCATCTGGCAATCTGAGGTGTAAAACTCCATCTTTGCCATCTAATAAACTTCCATCTGTAGAATTGATGGAGAGATAAGACAGCAGCAACTGAAGTGGAAACTAAAACAGAGCCTAAGCAGTACTGCATAATAATGACCGACCAATTATGTAGGTTGCACCATACCTTCTTTTAGATTATCAATAAGAGGGGACCCTTTAAAAAGTTTAGAAAGTGGCCCATTTGATAAATTTTCTAGCCCTTTAGAAAGCCCCTCCCCTGGACCACCATCGGGCCCCAATATTCCAAACCGATGGAGTAGAGCTTCAGCATAGTTCATTCCTCCACCCAGGCGGACACCAGATATACAGGCAGAAACACTTAAACTATGGCACTCTTGATCCTGTTCACTTAATGGAATCATGTGTACCATGCTTGTGTCTAGAAATGGGATTGTGCAAGCAATACCATTTGCTTGGTATTTCTGTCCATTATGCACCCAAAACACAGCTCTTAGTTGAGGGTATCCATTCGCAGTTACAAGACAACCATTTTCAACGGAACTTGTCAGCATGCCATTTTCATGTGCCAAGCTTCCCTCAGTCTCCACGCAGTCCACCTGAACACTCTGCCAGTATACAGAGGATGAAATAACAATGGCACCACCAAGGGTTCTATGAGAAACTTTTATGTAAAGATCTTCCCCAATAAATTGAACCAAAGGCATTCCCTCAATATCTGAGGCAGAAGATTCTAAAAATCGAAGTTGTAGTTCCTTCACTGCTAAGCTTACTGCAGTGTCACTGGGAACCTTATCCATTTGCCTAACACCAGAAGATTCATTCCTAGTTATCTTTGGTCTCTTATCCTTGCCAACTGAGACAATCTTTTCACAAACCCTGCCAAAATATGTATAAAGATCAAGGACAAAGAATAGCTGCTCAACAGAAGTGTTGGAAAGATATTGTTGACATGCAACTCCAACTCTGACAATACCACCAGGGGGAGGAACATTTGTCAATGGACTCCCATCAGCCGATATCATCGCAACTTCCACAGAAGCATCTTGTAGTTCAATGCATCTCCATGAGCCTGAGCTCATCCCATTGGAACTCGGTGTCCCATTTAAGTTGGTAGATGTTTCCAGAGACAGTGTAAGGTGCGATGCTCCAGTAGTCCATTTTTTCAGGCTAGCATCTATTGGTTGTCCCTTCCAGAGATAAAAGCAAGCAGGATCCTTCTCCAGCTTCAGTAGCCTGAGTTTTAGTGTTGGTGACTCTGAGAAGAACAAATTTTCAATGCGAAGCCTTGCTCCAGCAAACACATTGTGAAAAGTAGAGTTTCCATTTTCAGTTGGGTTGTTTGATTGACTCACATCCAACGGAACAATAACATCTAATTCCTTGAGAACAATTACCAAGGAATTTACTGAAAAATCAGGTAACACATCCCCAGGATTGATAACAATGCCATCAGCTAGGAAGGAAGATATCCTCAAACATGATTCTTCTTGAAGGTGAATCTGAGCAAACATCGAGAAATGGCGATTGGAAAAGAGTATGAAAAGAAGAAAAAACATCAACTACGGAGATTATTGATGCATACCATAAGAGGCTGGCATGTGATAACTGTTTGTGAAGCAAAACATGGTGGGGCTGGAGAGGGCTTAGCCTGAAGAGAGTGGAGGCATATCAAAGGAATACCAACACTTTTCTGCCACTGGTGGTCTCCCAGAGGATATATAGGAGGGCAAAAATCCTTTGCTGCAAATACAATTAAATAAGCACAACCAACTTTAATGATTTATCCTCAGTCCTAACTAGAAGTGCATTCATTTGATTGAATAGTACCAAAATCAGGAATCCGTGCAACATTTTTTGTGATAGCTTGCAGGGATGGTTGCAGTAAAGTGCAAGGAGAGTGTGAGAAGGTGTCCCTACATTTCAGCAGTTTACAAAGTTATTAAACCCAGCTAAATATGATCAAATCAACTCAAAATCAAGTCCCTGTTGTTTTATTGCCCAAGAAGGCCATTTTTCATCTGGTCTAAAATTAATCATGTTAAAACTTTTAAGAAAAAAAAAAAGGTCAAAAGGTGATAAACAATGGTTGCACTGTCCAATGCCATGACAGTCATCTTGACCCAACCAATATTCAATCCTGTTTTGGTCAGGTGTTATCCATTCCACCACTGCATTCCAATTTAAAGATGACCAACTAATATAGAAACTACCCTGTGGCTAATCAAATCAAAAGGAAGAATTCTATTAAAAACAAAATATATATATATATATATACAGAATTTTAATCCAGTGACATGGAAAGTGATGAACCCATCACTTGCCATACAAGTGAAATGACACCACTCTATTTATACAGTTTTTTGTATCACTTGTATCTGCATGTTGTTCATGGAAAAGGAAAATATGTGGTAACCACGCAACAATGGAATGCCACAGGCATAATGCTAATCCTCCAAACAGCAGCTAACAACAAAATAAAAGGCCAGACCAGTGAGCCTACTCGATGCCAGAACAGATTATTCAAAAGAGAAGAAATATTTACCAGTGCTAAACAATGACAAACAAAGAAGAATGAAGTTTACCTCAAGAACATTCCACCAAGCATAACCTTTGTCAGATTATTGGCAATTTTTCCATCAGATACTGTGGCCTGGAAGTTGCATCCAAGCATAACATTTCAGAATGGTAAATCATGTCACCATGCAATTCATAAAAGAAACACTCAGAAGCACAAAGAACATAAAATGCTCAAGAATTTCAGACTCTCAGCTTCTAAGATAGGAAATGCAAAATAGAATAATATCATTAGAGCTCACTAGAACTTGTCAAAATAGAATTGCTTCAGTCCATGTCACCGCACAGCTGCATTTAAAGTTTTTGCCTTCTAAGTAACATAAAAAATTTCAAAAGTATAATAACATTTAGATAAAGGATCAACCATTCCAAGCTCAACTGATTTCCAGCTATCTCATATTGATTCTTTTGAGAGCTAAAAAAACACATTCTCAAGAAAAATAGAAATCAGATCTAACTTCTTCTTAGGTTACTTGATAAACAAAATACATTCGTAAACTAAAAACTTTGGACTGGCAAAGAAGATGGTCTTATTAGAAGGTTGAATGTCTAACTCAATTCAATCCTAATAATGATTAGAGAAAAACCCTATGCAGGATTTAAAGACATAAAGGTTACTCGCAGTTGCTATAAGGTTTCTTAAGACATGATAGATTATCAATAACCCACAAGAAAATGGGACCAACAAAGAAACAAAATGTTGGTTTAAAGCTCAATATTTATAAGGAATGAGACAATACCCGGGAAAAAAGGAGAGACTGCATCAAAAGTTCAAGCTGGAACTCTGCAAGCAAACTGCAAACGTTAGCAAAGTTTGAGTGGTGGAAAGCACAAGCTAAGAAAGAAAACTATCATGTGTTTCTGGCTGCATATCCTTTCCTCTAGACATACTCTGGGCCACAAATGCAGCCCACAAGTGGCGTGTGTCAAGAGATACGTGCTCATAAGATATGTTATTTTACTCTAAGAAACAGAATGTCATATGTTGTACCATAGACAGATAAAAAAACAACACAAATGAAAATCAAATTAATGTTTCAGGCATATTTAAGAGCAAAATGTTAAGAGAAGAATACAACTAAATACAAAGACTCAGTTAAGGACACAAGAAAAACAGACAAACCAGCATCTTTGATGCAGAGAAATATGTGGTCAACAACAATTGAGACTAGAGAACATCCTGCTGCTTCTGTAGATAGCTGCCAGGATTCACAGAGAAAAATAGAGCAGAGCACTTAGTTGAGACTCATCTTGACATGTTAAACTTTAAAATGGTAGAGAAAGGGGTAAGAATAAAGACAACTATAAACCTGCTGAGCCTGTAGACCCACATCTCCTCTATTAAGACACACATATAACCCAGTCATGAAGCGAAGAAGAGCACGTAGTCCTGCTCAAACAGTACTTATGTCACCAACTTGCTGCATTTATGCCAAATATAAGAAATGGATGGGAAGAAAACATTTGAAGTATACCTGGTTCACTCAATGCAGGACAGACAGCTTCTGGAATATGTAACTGAACCTCAAGCCCTAGTGGACTGTTTAGTTCAGTTCTCTGCATTGTGATCTGATAAAAATTAACAAGTTAGGAAATATATTCAACCACACTCACTGCACAGCACAGGTGAATCTGGAAAAGACTCGATAAAACTGCTCTATGGTCCAGAGCAAAGAAAAAATCATTAAAAAAAATTACTTTAAAACTTATTATTCACATTACATAAGCCTCTCCAGATATTCCTTCCAGAAAACGTTCTCCCCAAAAGAAAACTCTCTTTGCACCATCATCATCTCTCTGGGAGGCTCCCTCCTCAGCACGAGCTAAACTGGCATCGGTGAACATATCAGGATGAGGCAGGAGATCAACAGATAAAGATTCCCATTCAAGTTTCTATCAAGGAAAGAATGCATCATCGATTAGATGCTTCAAATAACGAAAGCAGAAGACACATTTCCTATAGTCCTACCTCACAAATTCATTAAGTAAATAAGCCATGCTACAGGCTTCATCCAAACCACAAACAGTAGAAAAGCCCTCTTCGATACACAATATTTAAATTATGTGCATCACTGTATTGTCAAAAGCTTGTATGTTACCTTGAATGCATATATGAACTTTTTGTTAGTGGAGAAGTCACGTGCTTCCTTAAGGTTTACTACCTGTAATATAAACAAAATAAAAAAATAAAAACACAAGAAAGCGGTCAAGGTTTGAGGCTAAGAGGCTGCAGCAAAATTACCTGCCAGTTTTCATTTGTGGTATATAATAAAAGGTTGTGTATAGTAATTGATGCCAGCGGTGAAGCCCTGGAGATGGACAAGATATAGATAAATGTCCATCCAAGTTCTCTCAGAAAAAAAAAATGGAACATCATACTGCATCACTTAAGATTTCCATGAATCATGAAAACATTATGCCAAGGTTAATTCAAACAAAAATATGATCCATATGTAAACATCATTAAACAGCTAGAATTTTATATTGAAAACATTGTAGAGCCAACAGCAGTTAAGGAAGCTGAGATAAATAAAAAAAGATAGAATGTTTGCATTTATATAAACAGAAAAGTTAAGTCCCAAATGTCTATATAATGAGGGAGAAGACAACAACTTACCAAGCAGCCCCTCCCCCACGTTGAACAACCCCACGTGTTTCAAGTAGAAGATTAACAGTGGTAATCTGAATGGTCATTCCATCTGCGATCTGGTAATAATAAAAGCAAACTGTTGAATCCAAATTTCTACATTGCTTTGAATGTAATAAAATACAATAGAAAAATTGCTGGGTTGCCACAGTGCATAAACACTTTCATCCAAACTCTTATAGACATATATCCTGAGATATGTTTCATACTAATACAAATTACCTGCACGCATACAAATCATAAGCAACGGAAGAGCAGCGCATGTATGCAGAGATATATGACTCATGTTGGTCATGTCAAATTCAAAACTGAATTCATTAGGTGTCAGATTCAAAATAATTGAGGGCAGCTGGATCAATCCATTCCATTAAGTTCCTTTCTAATTCAAAACTTCATTCAGTGCAATGGTTAATCATTTAACACATTATAGTTTGAAAATATATGTTTATCAAGGAGGTTGGTAATGCTCCATTTTTAGCAATTCCTCGTTTAACTATATATAAATCATTTTTTAACCGCCAAGGAAGGACTGTGTGTGCGCACCAATACAGAAAACACTGGTTTGAGGATGAGAAACTACTATGCTCACTTTCTGCCTTCCCCTTTCTTTGACGATTTCAATATTTTTTGTCCGTTCACTGCCTTACTAGGTTATTTTATGGTTGAATTCACCTGAGAAAAGTTTCAGCATCAGAACAGTCCATGTATTTATGAGATTAGTTTCTGCAATTCATCTCCTCTTACTCTTTCTTTGCACCAGAAAGACTCTTCTGCATGTCCTAATTCAATTTTGACATACTAACAAGTCACAGGCCTTTCATATAGAGAATTTGGCGCAAATTGGGGCTTGGAGAAACATTAGATTTTCAAGATGCAGGCTGCAGTCACTGAATTCCAAATATCAAAAATAAAATGCAATCGCACCCAAGATGTCACCTAACCTTATCAGCAAATCCATAACCGCTACTCTTGCTGGAACCACCAGACAATTGCGAGCTGCAACATTAAAAAGTAAACACAAGTAATCTTTAACTTTGAACCAATAGCATAACAATCACTTCAAAAATTAAACCCGCACAAAAGCACATTACCTGTTGGGACTGCTGCTCCCATCTAAATCACTATTCTCCTCTAAGACCAAATCGAGCTTATCAATTTGAATAACAATCGGCTCTACTTGTACATAACTTACATACGGAAGCTGAGAAAAGCGGGAAGAAAAGCAAAAGGTAGTTAAGCCCATAAAAAATAAACATTTCAATTTTTTCCACAACTAAGATAAACTGCTAATCAACAAATGCCTCAAAAAATTTTAATTACATTAATAGCTAAGGAAAACACTTACAATTATCTCGAATTTGCCTACTTTCGCCTTTGTTACATTCAGCGCCGGCGGCAATCCCATACTTGCGTGCAAAGCGTCTCCATTTATTTCTGACCAAAAAAAATTCAAAATCAAATCCAAAATTTCTTCTTAAACAGACGAGAAAATTCTAATTCCAGATTTAACCTAGCAAAAAATTAAAAAAATAAAGAATAATAACTTAGGATTCCTCTCTCATTAAATCAAAATACGAAAATTTCCAGAATGAATGAATCACGATTAAGAAAGCAAAAACAAAAATGAAAGTTACCTAAATTAGAAAGTTGCACTGTCCGGCCTTGAAGCTTAAACTGGTCTCTAGAGAAAGATTTTAGCCAGTACTTGAGCGTGTACTCTAACGCGTATGCCAGTATCGCCTCCATTAATTGATGATGATGGCTTCACCTCCAAAATGAGAGATTTTTAGATTGAAGAATCACACTCACGTGCAGAAGAAGAAGCGATTTCTTGAAGAAACGAATCGGTGAGGCTGGGGAATTTTGTCCATTAATGCTGAGTGCCTGTGCGGGTCTAATGGTTCAGTTTTGGTTTTAAACTGTTGGAATCTGAAGGAAGAGTGAAAGGGAGGGTGGCGGTGCGGCACATACGAGTGAGTGTCGGTTAGCAGGTGTGAGAAAGCGGGGGCACGGTACATCGGATTGCGGCGTGTGTGCCAGGGTCCTGGCGATAGATGTCCGGGGTGGATTTGTCGGTGTAAGAGCAAACAGTTTTTAAAAATGTATTTTTAACACCAAAAAAAATACAATATAAACTAGTAAAAATAAATTATAAAATTATAAGTAAAATTTTTGTACTAATATTTTAAATACTTTAAAATAAATATTTCAAGTAAAGATTCATAAATATTTTAAAAAAAATAAAATATAATACAAATATTTATTTTCATAAATTTTCATTAACTAGCAATTAACAAACCTAAAATAAATAATGCACTGATGTATTATATAAATTCAAATTAATTTTATTACCTGCGTCTTTCTCTTTATTTCTAAAACATTTATTAAGATTATTATCATCAAAAGAAGAATTATTAGTGCAAATTTCTTGACATTCCTGAACGTCACCACAAGACGCAAAAAGGCAAGAACGCCATGCTTTACGAGGTGCAGAAATCAGTTATTTTTTAAAATATTTTTTTAATATTAATATATCAAAAAAAATAATTTGAAAAAGAAAAACACAATTATATGCTCTTGAATCAAAAGACCTTCACGTTCCAAAAACGATGATTTCTTCGATCTTTTATACAGTCCAGCTCCACGCAGTTAACATAGCATTAAAATACATGGGAATAAGGAATATCTATAGATGTCTTTAATATAAAAAATGGATGTCCTAACGTAATTTATTTATTTTATTAATATAGATGTTTCAACTGTGTTGATTAATTTTAAAAATTCTAAAATTAATAATTATATAATTTTTCAATAACCTTAAAATTCATAAAATTTAAATTATTGAATTTTAAAAAATAAAATTAAAATCTAAAATTTTTCTTTCGTGAAAATAATTGAATATTTACTGTTATAACTTTTATCATCGCCCCCTCGTCGTTATCCTCGTCGTTATCAAATTAAGTCTTCAAAATCATTCATGTCTATGGACTTTAGCCATTTTCCACCGACTTCAGCCGTTTTCCACAAGCTCTTTCCCGTTGTAATTAGTCATTGAGATATTGGGATACTTGTGAACGGGGCATTTGATAATATAGTGATGGTTATAATTTAAAAATATATTAAAATAATATTTTTTTAATTTTTTTAAAAAATATTTAGCATCATTAACACAACAAAAAAATTTAAAGATATAAAAAAATTAAATTAAAAAAATATATATAATTTTAACGGCATCCCAAACACTGCCGACTACTTATTAGCATCTCTTTGCCGATCAATCTTCGGTGAAGTTTTGAATCGAGGGGAAAACAGAAAACAGAGGGTAGTGGACTACTGATTTTATAGCTCGAGTCGAGTACATGATGGACTTTGAAGTTTGAGCTTGGGTGACTTAAAGTCATCTGTATGCTAAGACCCAGCAGTGCATCTTGGACAAAAGCCTGGCCGTAGGAGACATGAACAGACGCCCAGCAACTATTCATGCCTCAAGGCCTGACTTAGTTCTGTGGAGAGCCTTCACTTTTTGGTAGGCCCGTTGTTTTAATGGGAAGAGAAACTAGCATCCTTTTTTTTTCTTTTTTACAAATGTTCGGAATTAATTTCTTTACTTTTCTACAGTGAATTTTATTATAATATTTAATTTAATCAATAATAAATTAAATTCATATATTTTAAAAAATAAAATTTATTTTGTTTTGTTTCTTATATTACTATCATCACCTTCCTCTCATTCTTTCTTCAAAGATTTCTAGAAAAAAATGGATAAATAGATATTTTAAAATAACTAGTTTAAATATTAATTTCTTCTATTTAGAAGTAAATTAGAGTCATGTGATTTTCTTTTATATCATTTTTAAAAATTAAATTTCATTTAAAATTTAATTTCTGATATTTAAAATGATTTCAAATATAAAATTTCATTAACACCTTCAGACATGTTAATAAATTTCAAGCATTGAATTTAGCAACAGGATATAATACTTTATCATAAATTATCCATTTATCAAAATTTAGATGTAACCTCTAATCATAAATTAGGTTTAAGGAACAAAACAAATTAACTTGTAATAAAACGCTTTGGCATTTTATTGTAAACAATGAAATGCCAAAGTTTTTTTTATTATAGTCTTTACGGACTTGGATGTTTTTTAAAAAACATATTTTAAAAAATATTTTTTAATATTAAATTTATTAGATATTAGTTTTCATAATTTATTTAAATTTATTTTTTATCGAGTTATCTTGGTCTTATAATTCAAATTGCAAGTCATATGAGTTAGTTATGTTGATTAAAAAATGAAGTTCATACTTATTTTTTATTTGATTTATATGGAGTTATTACAGTTTCATGGCTCGAGTTACGAGTTTTACAGATTAGCAAAGTTAACTTGAATTTTTTTATTAATTTTTTTTTAAATTTTATCATTTAGCATTAAGTTAATTGAAGATTGAACTTTATAATTTTTTATTATTTTTTCTATGAAATCATTTTGATCTCCTAAATTAGGTTTGGCAGATTAACATAAATTAACTCAAGTTATTTATTTTATTTTTATTTTATTATATTATATTTTAGTTTAATCCTTCAACACTGAGTTGGGTTGATTGAGAATTAAATTTTATAATTTATTCATTTTATATGCAATTATTATGCTTGCTTTGCCTAAATTTTCATGGCGAGAAACCTAAATAAACCTATTTTTACTTTTAAAAAACAACTCAAAAAAATAAAATCAACTCAAGACCTATAATCTTCTTGATGTCAAATTTATTTTCTCATGCAATTTAAAAGTGAAGTAACACTTTAGTGAAATTATTCTAAAAAAAAAGATTTGTATCAAAAATATTTTTTAAAAAAAAAAACAATCTTTGATTTACCTGCTATTAGATCGTAGCTCATCTGATGAATTGCATAGGGGTGATGATTTACCTGGCATCTTATTTGGATAATGAATATCACAAAGACTTTCTCGTTTGAGTTACTCCTGTTTGTTTTTATCATTTAAAATAATTTTTTATTTCATATTAATATTTTTATATATTTTTAAATAATTTTAATACATTAATATTAAAATTATTTTAAAAAAACTATTATTTTAATATATTTTTGAGTGAAAAATACTTTAAAAAATAATTACAATCACATTTTCAAACAAGCTCAAAATATATTTCTTGAAATGAAGAAGAACAAATTGGGTTACCAGTTTTCTTGAATAATATACAATTAAACTTGGATTTGTATGCCATGTGATGTTTAATTTTTGTCAATATGTAAATATAGAACCAAATTTAAGTAGCCCTACCCAATCATGGGGTCATTTAGAGGTGAAAATGGCATTGTTTGGGTCATGGCCCTAACGATGATGAGGTTGTAGTGTGAGTCCTTCCACCTCTCTAACCTTTTATTTCTTTTTTTTTTTATGGATGTAAGGATATCCTATCGTGCTCTTCTATAAACAATTTCTAACTCAACCATCACTAATTAGGGGTGAAAATGGCATTCACTTAAAAAATTTAACTTGTATACTAAAAGGAATTGGGTGCACATGAACCATTAAGGAGGAGTTTTTTTTTTCATTTCTTTTGTTATTTTTTTAAATTTCATCCTTTAATATTTTTTTAATTTTAAATTTGTTTTCATAAATTAATTTTCTTTTTATAAAGTTATTGTAATGTTAAATAAATATTCTAATATTTGATTTGTTCATGATTTTATAAATATTTTTTGTTATCTTATAATTAAATAAAAAATTAAAAAAATATTCAAGTTGTAGCAAAGCACTACCTTTTAAACTAGTTTAGACTAAGAGATGTGAAGATCACATATTTATAAAGCTAATGACAGCTTTTGGTAGATTTAAATATTATCCTTGGATAAATTTTAAATTTTAAAATTTAATGAGCTAAGCTATTAAATTATTTTAATAAAAAGGCTCTTATTGATTAAAAAAAGCATCACTTACTATAATTTATATAAAAATTCACCAAACATGAACTTGTGAATTTTAAAATATTATTGAACTTAAAAAAAATTAAAAAAATAAAATATTTTTTTATATGTTTGCATGCTTGTTTGTGCGCACATACATAGATAATTTCCTATTCAAAGATTGAGTGATCTTATTATTATAAAAAATGCTAAAAGGTGTGATATAAACATTGTAGATTTTTGTTATGTAAATCAAGATATATTTTACTATGAATTTATTATGTAAGATTTTTTTTGCTTGGTCATTAATTTTTTTTTTCAATTTTATTCTCTAATTGCCAAATTAAACATCAGTTACTTCAAATTTGTCAAGTCATGGCATATTAAAATAGAGAGAATTATATGAAAAGGGTGGAGAAAATAGGTTGTAATTTTAAAATTAGGTCAATAAGTTTAATTTAGTCCTGTTATATTTCAAATTACAAATTTTTAATCATTTGATGTATGTAACATTCAATTTTGGTCAAAAATTTTATTTTTTTATTTTTAATTTGAGAGAGGAGAGTAAAAGTCATTGGTTTTCGGTACGAAAAATAAAAGGTCTAATTAATACTAATAATGACCATGAAAAAATATCAATTTCAGTATAAATGAGTTTCATTTAATGAAGATAGTTTATCATATATGTTATTTGTCTTTTAACATTGTCTAAAATGATAGATATAAGATAGGGAATTTTTTTTTATTTTGGGTTGATTTATGGATTTTTGGTGGTTTTTTAGGTTGTTTAAAGTTATAAATAGGTGTATGTCGTACTTTTCAGGTGTTCTATGTAAAAATAATGGGTTTAAAATCAAAATTTTAAGCAAAACAAAACCTAATGCTTGATTTTTCAGTTACCAAAGGTCATTAGAACCAAGCTAATAGATGACACATTATTTGTATTAATTTTTTTAAAAAAAGGAAAGATAACACTTCATCCGCTATTTAATACTGATTTACTTTTAATAAAATTATTACAATCTCATAACTCAGTCACAGGCTTAATTGATTAACTCAAATTTATCTATATTGATATAATATATTATCGTCCCAGTATTTTTATAAAAATATCTTTAAATACATGTTAGATTTTAACTTCATGATTAAATTTATTTAAAAAAACACATTAATGATATTTAAATATTTTTTGTTAGAAAAAAATTGATTTGACCCTTTTTTTTGGGTATTTTTTATGAATATCTAATTTAATCAAAAAATAATCTCAAAAAAAAAAATTATTTATGTTGCTAGATTATAGATCCTAACATTCATCCATTTTTTAATTCTTCAATTTAGTCTTTAATTATTGTCTTTTTTATATATATATTTATCATTACAAATGATTATTAATTTATTTAGTTAAATACTTGAATAATGTTTTTGTGATTATAATTTTTTTTATAATTAAAATAATTTTTAATTATTTAATTATTTATTTTTATATTAAAAAATTATCTAGTCCTAGAGTATGGGTGAAATAGCCAAGGCACTTATAATACTAAAAGTTTATTTATTTGCGTGGTTGCTTTCGTGTTTAAAACAACTATAATAAAACAAATATTTAATTATACTAAAAATATAATTTATTTTTTATGAGGCTCAGTGCAATTCACATTTAAAACACAGGTTTTAACGAAGCAGTTTTTGGTTGCTTTTCTTCTTTATTGTTTAAAGTTTTAAGTGAATAATACGAGTGAATTGTGCTGTTCACTTAAAACATTGAA
>SRLM01000570.1:979-18575 GCA_015708895.1 Populus ilicifolia
AAGATTACAAGTTGAGTTTTCGTATGAATCAATTATGTTGGTTGCACGATACATATGACTGAATTTGGAAATTTTATATGGATGTTTGATTTACAGAATATGAGTATGCTTATTTTTCTTTATTTGCTATTGTGTACATTGAGTTAAAGATACCAATGTTTGCATGATAGGTCCTTCAGGTGTGATGAATCGAGCTTAATTATGATTGTTATTATTCTTTTTATTTCAAAGGTTTTATGTTTTGTTTTGCTTGAGGACTAGCAAAATCTAAGTTGGGGGGGTGTGATTGTGCATCAAAAGTATCATTAAGTCTCTTATTTTACATATGTATTTATTGTTTTTATTTGGTCTTTTTATAATAATTGATGTGTTTTTTAGTAATGAAGTTTGTTTTAACGTTTCGATAGGTTTTTGGAGCTTAAATGAATTAATTCAAGAAATTCAACATCGGAATTGAGAACAAAGAATTGAAGAGACATTTAGTTGAAGATTGAAGCAAATCTTGGTTGAAATAAGTGCTCCAAATTTGTCCCAAAAATCAATTCTATTCCAATTCTAGAAAAGAATATCATATGATCTATTTGAAGCCCAAACTTGCCTTATGTTGTGTGCAAACTTCAACCATTAAACACTCAAGGTTTTAATGTCAATCTTATCCCAAATAATAAGTACATTTGTATACTTATTTGATGTTCAAATTCAGCCCAAAATCAACCCCAAATCAACCTTTAAATCAGCCCAAACACAATCCATGATCTTACATGTCCACACAACAACAATTGATTTATTTTGGGTAATTCATTGATCCAAGAAGGCAAGCACATGGATGGAAAGCTGGAGGGGATATTTTTACATTATTTTGGGTCAAAAAGAAGAAGAAGACACCTCATAAATGAGGAAGAAAAACGTGCACCAAAGTGGTTGCAAAGCTGTCCTGATTTGATTTTTCAGTTCGGTGTTTTACCCATAACTTTTGACTCAGGTGTCCAAATGAGCTGTTCTTTAATGATCTAGAAAGGTGACAGAATTTCATATAAATATGTCTCTAATAGACATCTTGAAAAAAAGCTTCTAAGAGGGTCGAATTGCTGTCCAAAGTTAGAGTCAGATGTGTGTGTGAATTTTTACTGAAATTGTGTTGTGTTCTTCTTTATAGATTTCGGTTCTTTAGCTTGTAAAACTTATTATTTCAGTTTGATTCAAGTTATTTCATGTTTATTGAAGTGTTCTTATATATAATCATGGTTGGCTAATCTCTTTCTTGGATCCAAATCAAGGATGATGGTGGTTGAGGTGAGTTCTTTAAGATATGAATGAATCTTAATGTTTATCTTTTCATTTTCTTCATGAATGATTTATCATTGCAAAGAAACTTTAGAAACCATTTAGGTAATGTTATAATCTTGAATTTTTATGCACAAACTTTAGTTTTGGTATAGAGATTGCTTGATTCAATGTCTTACTTAATATGAAAGTACATGTTCATTCTTAAGCAATAATTAATCTTCATCCTTTTAAACTTCATTGTAATATCTTCCGATCTAATATGACCATCGTTGATATTAGGTTGAGTTATCGTATATATCTTGAAGGAATCACCAATACATCACCATTAAAATTGATTTGGACCAAGACTTACTTTTTCTTGTCATTTAAAATCTATTTACACTTTTTCATCTTTGAAAGAAATCCATCAATTATTCCCAACCAAGTTATTGTTAATTTAATTTCTCTTGAGTTGTTTTTTTTGTTACCTAGCTTAATTTCCAGATCTAGCTCTCTGTGGATATGACCTCGATCTTACCGAGTTAATTGCTACATCGCACACTCGTGCACTTGCGAGTTAAAACAAGCCGATCATAAAAAGCGGTCAAGCAACTAGTCTATGGAAAACCTTGTCACTTATCTATGGAAGTTGAACATAAAGCTTATTAGGTTATTAAAACTTTTAATTCAAATCTGGATGATGCTGGTCAACTGCAAAAATTACAAATAAATGAGCTTGAAGAAATAAGAAATGATGCATATGAAAATTCAAGAATTCATAAAGCAAGAATCAAAGAGTTTCATGACAAGAAAATATTGAGAAAAACATTCAATGTTGGTCAAAAAGTCTTGCTTTATAATTCTTGACTACATTTATTTTCTAGAAAATTAAGATCAAGATGGAGCGGTCCTTTTATTGTAAAACATGTATATTTATATGGGGCCTGTAATATCGAGAATCCAAAGAATGACAATGTTTTCAAGGTAAATGAACATCATTTGAAACTTTACTTTGATAATTTTTCAGTTAAAAATAACTCTATTGAATTGGGTGCTCTATATATAAAGATCAATTTGTTTTTCTCATATTCCTTTTTTTTTGAGTGATTTTTTGCTAGTTTCTCTCACCCCGATCAAATGACAGACAACGGTACTCCGTGACTTACGTCGGTTCTTTCAGTTTCCCATAATAACTGATACCTGTGTATATATTTATGCAATTCTTTGAATCTCTCTTCCAATTCTCATTTGAAAATGGATACTAATCTTGAAAAATTAAAAAAGTATTTTCCCGTTCTGCCTCAGAATACGATTATAAAAATTTACTATGCTAGATATGCAAGATTAAGGTTATTAATGACTCATACAATTTCTGAAGATATTTGCTAGTTGATTAAAGTAAAGGTCTGATTATCAGGCGAGTCCTCTAATTCCTTTATTTCACACATGCCTGGAACAGGTAAAAACACTTTTGCAAAGAAACGTCATGCAAAATGATTGAAAGTTTGTCATCGATGTGCTAGATGGACTTGTAATGCATAATGTTGTTCTTTAGGAATGATATCTATAAACCGTGCAGATAAAATATAATTAATTAAGGATGACCTAACTAAGGAGTCTTTAGATAATCTTCTATTAACTCTTGAGACGCATCTTAGTAGAGATGTGTATCATGCAATTCATGATTTATGATCACTATTTCATAAAGAACATGTTTGACTTAGTCTTGGGAATCTAACTAAAAAAGACCCTGTTTGCTAGTTTTTAAGAAAATTGGATGAGAAACATATCCTCGACCCATAAAGGGTCTTTAAGTTGTTCTTAGACGTAAAACCAAGGGAAGATATGAGCCACAATCACAACTACCTGTACATACACATGCTTTTTCAAAAATAAATAAATGAATAAAGAGAGAGAAAATGTATGTGAGACTCTAGCTGGCGTACATATAGGTGGTATGATTGCCTTTCTAATTTCTCATCTATAAAATCCTCTCCCCTTCCTTTCATTTCTACTCAACCCATACATTCAACAAATATAGAAGTGCATAGAAATGACAAGTTTCTCAGGTCATCATATAAGAAATATTTGTGTTTTTGGTGGATCTAGTCTTGGAAAAGAAAAGGAGTTTTTAAAATCAACAAATTATCTTGGTCAGGTGCTAGCTGAGAGAAAGATTCATTTAATGTATAAGGGAGACAGTCTTGGGTTATGGAAGGTGTGTCAGTAGTTGCATTTTTAAGAGGTAGTCAAGTTTTGAGGGTCATCCCTGATGCTTTAGCATAAGGGGATATCATTGGAAAAACAATTGGAGAGGAACTTCAGGTCTCCACAATGTCAGCTCGAATAAATGCAATGTTTAACCATGCTGATGCCTTCATTGCCTTAGGAGGTGGTCTAGGCACATTGAAAGAGATCTTTCATATTTCTTTTTGGGTTCAACTGCACATTCACCATAAACCTATAAGTTTGTTAGATGTTAATGGTTATTATGATAAGTTGTTGTCTTTTCTTGATCATGCTATGGAACATGATTTTCTAACATCTTCTGCACGACAAATCATAATCTCTGCTGCTACTACCGAACAATTGATTGACTAACTATAATATTTCATTCCTATAATTGATCCCTCCACGAGTCACATAAAATGATCAACTAAGAAAAGCCATAAAAAACTTAGATTGGATTTGAGCCTTCATTTATAAAACTTTGTGTCTTTTGGTTTTATTATTGTGTTTCAGGTTTGTCAATGTTCATTATTTCAGGTGATTTCTTCTATACTCTATCTTTCTATCTTAGAACATTGAGGACAATGTCTCGTTTTGGTTGGGGGGAGAGGGTAATAGCTAAAAAAAAAATTAACTATTTTTTCTATTTCATAAAGGATGTGCAAAATTGTTATTACTATGATGGTAGAGTAAGGAGAACCTTTTATGACTCTTGAGACGCATCTTAATAACCATTCGTAACAAGGTCTATCATAATACTTCTTGAAATATTCAGGTTTACAAACTCTCGTATTATTATCATTTAATTCTACTCATATACTTATTTAACATGTATTCTTAAACCTTAATTTACACACACACACTTTAACATATGATTATGGGTTGCATATTGGATTATTATATTATTTATGTTTTTTTGTTAAAGGTAACAACTAAGAAAAAATGATAGTATATAATTAACAAAAACATAAAAAAAAAAAGAAAAAAAATGAAATGATGATAATAAAAATGTAGATAATTTTCGTTTCGTAGCCTCCCTAATCTAAGCAACTAACTTAGGAGCTATTGGCCCAATGCTTGTTACATGGGTTGAAGAGAAAAGTTTAAAGGAATCAAACATTGCACTATCTACTTATCAATATCTGCGACCCAAGTTACTAAGCTCGTAGGGGTATCTCAACACCTAATGCTCTAAGACCAACTAGTCTAGGAGTCATTAGCTGAAAGTTCGTTACATAGGTTAAAGATGCATGGTGTTTTAAGTTATTTGTATATATATTAAAAAATAAAAAAAAGAAAAAAAAAAGGCAAAACTAATAATCCCAACACAAAGAAGTTAACCTTAAACATTAGAACAAAAAATTTATTTTCTTCCATGAAAAGTCCTATAATTATATGTTGATATGTTAAGCATAAAAGAAAGGTTTATTAATATCTTGTTAAGAGGTATTGAGCAGATATATAAATTTAATGAGAGTTTGTTTATTCGGATAGATTAATGGAAGTTGAATGATGACTATCTTGCTTTATGGAATTTGCAAATTATTTTTCTATTTTAATGCTTTGATTACTAGGGACTAGTAATAAGCTAGTTAGGGGGTGTGATTAATACTTAAAGTGTATTTTTATCAAGGTTTTATATCATCATTCTACACTTGAAGTATCAATAACTCCTTAACTAAAACATGTTTTATAATAATATATCTAATAATATAAGATACGTTTAATTTATGATAAATATTTATTTTAAATGTAGGCTTATTGTATAAATAAAAGGATTGATTGATGAATTTAAGAAGTGAAATTGAAAGGATAAAGTGATGGCTAAACTTAGAAAAGAGATGCCAGTACAATCTAAACTAGAATACTGTTCTGTAATTGGATCATATCTAGAGATGTAGATCTCAGATTTAGATTTACTTTATATGGATGGAAAGGTAAGACATAGGCCTACAACTTTCATGGATCCCAAGATCTAAAAAGAGCATTTTCAAGTTCAAATTGGAGCAAAAACAAAGAAGTATAAATCTGTTCTCCGTCCTTAGCACTATTCAGTATTGGGCCATATCTGAAGTTCTAGAAGTTGAAATAATTTGAATTTTTTATAAAAGAAAGCTAAGACAATTTTCTACAACTTTCATGTTTTTAAGTGGTTCCAATTTGGATGTTATTAATTACATTTTGGGCAGACAAGAGAATATAAGGATTGTTATCAAGTCAAGAGTTGGCCACCCACTCATCAATTAATTATCAAATCAATAGTTCCTAATTTTGTCCTATAAAAGAAGGCATTTGCCATGCATTTAGGCATCTTGGTTTCCAGATCAAGATCATGCTTTTGCTTTCTCTCTTTGTATTTTTTTGTAATGTTTATGCTTTGCTTTCATTAATATCAAGTTTATGCCTTTCATTTACTTAGTTAACTTTTATCTTATTTATGTTCTTATTTTGTTTATTTATTTTCTTTCTTTCATTATGTTTAGCAAAGTTTATTATGTCAAGATGAAAAGGTTACATTAATGATGTGAGAATAATTATAGTGTAAACTTAATATGGACTTTAATGTTTGGTATTAACATATTTTGTATTTGTTATCTTGTTTACTCTTTAATACTTTGCTTGTTAAATGACTAATCTTGATTGATGTTATATAACACTTGGTACAGCAAATGCTTGGTACTTTCATAGGTCATACTGTATAGTATAACTAACACCTGAGCTATGAAAGGAACTTGATTTGTTGTTAACATAAGTTATAATCAGAATGCTTGACGAGATTTACAAGTTTTAGCATTAATCGAGTAAGATGACTAATGTAATCATGTTAATAATCTATAATATGATTGAAACCTCTTTTGTGTGTGGTTTTCAATTGAATAATAAGAGTTTGTATTATACTTGTTTGACATACCATTAGTGGAACCTCTAACCTTGACATTTGTTATTATCATTATTTAATCCTTACATTAATATTCTATCTCAAAGTTCTCATCCTTTTTTTTTCTTCATCTTTTTTTCTTTATTACTACTACTACTACTACTACTACTACTACTACTACTACTACTACTACTACTACTACTACTACTAGTGTTATTATTTTTGTTGTTGTTGTTGTTATTGTTGTTGGTATTATCATCTATAATTTATACAATTAACCTCATTGTGGTTCGACCTCGGTCTTGTTGGATTATTTATTACTTTGACACTCCTGCACTTGGGAGAAGACATTAATCTTTTAGTCATGTCACATAGGTGTCGGTTGAACCATACAGTTAGGCTATGAAAGTGCCAAATATTTGTTGTACCAAGGGTTATATAACATAAATGTAGATTAACAATTTAACAAACAAAGTATTAAGAGTGAACAAGATAACAAATACAAAACATGTTAGCATCAAACATTAAGGTCCAAGTTGAGTTTATACTATACTTATTCTTACATCATTAGTATAACCTTTTCACCTTGACATAATAGACTTAATTAAACATAATAAAAGAGAGAAACATAAATAAACAAGATAAGAACATAAATAAGATATAAGTTAACTAAGTAAAAGAAATAAAATGAGAAGCATAAACAAGAGATTAATGATAGTAAAACTTAAACATTACAAAAATATAAAGATCAAGAGCAAGAACATGATCCTGATGTGACACGAGCAAAAGATTGACATCTTCTTCTAAGTGTAGGAGTGTCCAAGTAATAAATAATAATTAGTGCTTAAAAGTGTATTTTATCAAGGTTTTATATTATCATTTTGCACTTGAAGTATCAATAACTTCTTAACTAAAACATGTTTTATAATAACATATCTAATAATATAAGATACCTTTAATTTGTGGTAAATGTTCATCTTAAATGTATATTTTTATCAAGGTTTTATATCATCATTTTGCACTTGAAGTATCAATAACTCCTTAACTCATGTTTTATAATAACATATCTAATAATATAAGATACCTTTAATTTGTAGTCCTATCATATGAGTGAAATGATTGATTAATGAGTTTAAGTACTAAAATTGAAAGGATAAAGAGATGACCAAACTTAAAAAAGAGATGCTGATGTAGTTCAAACTGGAACACTATTCAATAATTAGGTTATATCTGGAGTTTTAAATCTCAAATTTAGATTCAATTTATCTGGATAAAAAGGTAAGATAAAGGCCATTTTCAAGTCCAAATTGTAGCAATAACAAAGATGTCCGAATCTGTCCTGCAATCTAGACACTATTCAATGTTCAACCCATGTCTTAAGTTATAGAAGTTAAAATGACCTAATTTTTTTCCTAGAAAGCTATGACAATTTTCTAGAACTTTTATAGGGATAATTGGTTTCAATTTTGATATTATCAATGATATTTTGGGCAGACAAGAGAAGATAAGAATTGTTACTAAGTCAAGAGTTGGCCACCCACTCATCAATTATTTATCAAATTAATAATTCTAGATTTTAACATATAAGAGGAGGCTTTTACCATGTATTTAGGCATCTTGGTTTCCAGATCAAGATCATGCTCTTTTTTTCTCTCTTTGTATTTTTGTAAAGCTTAAGTTTTGCTTTTATTAATATCTTATCTATACCTTTCATTTATTTCCTTTTTATTTAGTTAACTTTTATCTTATTTATGTTCTTATTTTGTTTATTTATGTTTCTCTCTTTTATTATGTTTAGCTAAGTTTATTATGTCAAGGTGAAAATGTTACATTAATAGTGTAAGAATAAGTATAATGTAAACTCAATATGGACCTTGATGTTTGATATTATCATGTTTTGTATTTGTTATCTTGTTCAGTTTTAATACTTTGCGTGTTAAATAGTTAATCTGGATTTATGTTGTATAATACTCGGTATAACAAATACTTGGTACTTTCATAACCTAATTGTATGGTATAATATACACCTATGCTATGAAAAGAACTTGATTTATTATTAACATAAGTTGTAATCATGAATTCCTAACAACATTTATAAGTATTAACATTATTTGAATAAGATAACTAATGTAATCATGTTAAAAATTTATAATCAGATTGGAACCTTCTTTGTGTATGGTTTTCATTAAGTAATAAAAGTTTATACTATACTTGTTTGAAATACCATTAGTTAATCCTCTAACCTTAATATTTATTGTTATCATTATTTAATCCTTATATTGATCTTCCATCCCAAAGTTCTCATCAACTTTCTTCTTCTGCTTCTTCTTCTATTATTACTGTTATTACTACTACTACTACTACTACTACTATTCTTCTTCTTCTTGTTGTTATTTATTATTTATATAATTAAACTCCTTAAGGTTTGACCTTGGTTTTGCTAATTTATTTAGCTTTTCATCCATATAGAGTAGACCTAAATCCAAGTCTTACAACTCCAATTATGATGCAATGACTGAACAGTGTTTCAATTTAGACTAAACTAGCATCTCTTTTTTAAGCTTGACATTCTCATTGTCTTCTAAATTTTAGAAATTAAACTCATTAATGAATCTTTTTGTTTATGTGATAGGCCTCCATTTAAGATAAATATTTACTATAAATTAAAGGTATCTTATAGTATTAGATATGACATTATAAAACATGTTTTAGCTAATATGTTATTGATACTTTAAGTGCAACATAATAATATAAAACCTTAATAAAAATATACTTTTAAGTGCTAATCACCCCTCCAATCAACTTATTGTTAGTCTTTAGTAATTAAAGTGTTAAAATAGAAAAATAATTTGCAAGTTCCACAAAGCAAGACATTTATCATTCAACTTCCATTAATCCTTCCAAGTAAACAAACTCTCATTAAATTTATATATTGCTTTATAATTCTTAAACAAGTTATTGATAAACCTTCTTTTTATGCTCTAAATATATGAAAACATAGATGATGAAGCTTTTATTGGAAGAAAGCAATATTATGTTTTAATTTTTTCAAATGTTAACTTCTTTGGGTTGAGATTATTATTATTATTATTATTATTATTATTATTATTATTTTCTTTTCTTTCTTTTCTTATATATATATATATATATGTACAAATAATACAATGTATCTTTAGCCCATGTAATAAGCTTTTGACTAATGACTCCCAGACCAGTTCGGTCTTAGGGCATTAGGTGTTGAAACACCTTTACAAGTTTAGTAACTTAGGTTGCAAATACTGATACGTAGATAGTGTAATGTTTGATTCCCTTAAAATTTTCTTCTCAACCTATGTAACAAATGTTGGGCCAATAGCTCCTAAATTTGTTGGCTTTAGGGAATTAGGTGTTAAAACACCCCTTCAGGCTTAATTGATTAGGTTAGAGAGACTACGAAACCAAACTTATCTATATTTTTATTTATTTTTAATTACATTTTATTATCATTTTTTTTTGAAAATTATATACTATTCTTTTCCACTAGTTGTTACCTTCAACAAAAGAACATAAATAATGTAATAATACAATATGCAACTTACAATCATATGTTAAAATGTGTGTGAAAATAAAAGTTTATGAATACTTGTTTAATAAATATATGAGCATAATTAATTGATAATAATACAAGAGTTTGTAAACCTAAATACTTCAAAAGAAGTATGTGATAAACCTTATTATGAATATTGCAAATAACTATTGAAAAATATTTACCAAGATGTATCTCACGAATCAATAAAATTCATCCTTACTTTATGATCCTAGTAACAATAGTTTATAAAATATAAAGCATAGTTAGTTTTTGTTTTGTAATATCAATTGTTACCCTTTCCCTCCTTACCAAAACTAGATATTATCCTCAATGTTCTAAAGTAGAAAGGTAAAGTATAAAAGACATCACCTGAAGCAATGAATACTGACAATCTTGAAACATACTTAAAAAAAATATAAGAAATAACAAAACAAAATAATATGCTTTTAATAAAACGAAAAGGCACAAGGTTTCACAAACAAAGAGTTAAATCCAATCTAAGCTTTTTACGGCTTTTCTTAATTGACCAATTTATGTGATTCATGGAGAGATCAATTACCGGGATAAAAGATTATAGATGGTTAACTAATTATTCAATAATAGTAACAGAGATTATGATTTGTCGTGCTGAAGATGTTAAAAAATGCTGTTCCATAACATGATTATGAAAAGATAATAATTTATCATAAAAACCATTAACATTGAGCAAACCTATAGGTTTATGATGAATTCACGAAGTTGAGCCTAAGAGAAAATATAAAAGATCTTTTTCAATGTGCCTAGATCACCTAATTTCTCTTTAATTATTTTTTCAATGATGTCCCCTCTTGCTAGAGCTTTGAGAACGACCTCCAAGACTTGATTGTCTCTTAAAAATATAGATATTGACACAACCCTCATTAACCCAAGGCTACCTCCTCCATACACTAAATGAATTTTTCTCTTAGTTAATACTTGACCATGATGATTTGCTACTTTTAAAAACTGTGTTTTCTTCACAGGACTGAATCTATTAAAAACACAAATATTTCTTATATCATGACTTGAGGAACCTCTTATTTTTACACACTTCTATATTTCTAAATGTATGGGTTGAGTAAAAATGAAAGGAAGGAAGAAAAGGTTTTATAGATGAGAAATTAAAAATGCAATCATACCACTTATATGGAAGCCAACTGAAATCTTTTTTTTTTTTTGAAAAAACATGTTGACATGATGAAAAGATTGATATCTTCTCCCAAGTGCAGGAGTGTCGAAGTAATAAATAACCCGACAAGACTGGAGTCAAACCATAGAGAGGTGAATTGTACAAATTATAAATAACAACAATAATAGTAGTAGTAGTAGTAGTAGTAGTAGTAATACTAATAATAATAATAATAATAATAAAGAAAAAGAAGGAGAAGAAGAAGAAGATGATGAGAACTTTTGAGATGCAATATTAATGTAAAGATTAAACAATGATAATACAAATGTCAAGGTTAGAGGTTCCACTAATGGATATCAAACAAGTATAGTATAAACTCTTATTGTTCAATTGGAAGCCACACATAAAGGAGGTTCCAATCGGATTATAGATTGTTAAGATGATTACATTAGTTATCTTATTTAATTAATGCTAATTGTTGTAAATTTCGTCAAGCATTCATGATTATAACTTATGTTAACAACAAATCAAGTTGCTTTTATAGCTCAGGTGTCGGTTATACCATACAGTATGGGCTATGAAAGTGCCAAGTATTTGTTGTACCAAATGTTATACAACATAAATCAAGATTAGTAATTTAACAAACAAAGTATTAAAGAGTGAACAAGATAGCAAATATAAAACATGTTAGTATCAAATATTAAAGTTTATATTAAGTTTACATTATACTTATTCTTATACCATTAATGTAACTTTTTCACCTTGACATAATAATCTTAGCTAGACATAATGAAAAAAGAAAAATAGATGAACAAAATAAGAACATAAATAAGATAAGAGTTAACAAAGCAAAGCAAAGGAAATGAAAGGCATAAACTTGATATTAATGAAAATAAAGTTGAAGCAATGCAAAAAATACAAAGAGAGAAATCAAGAGAATGATCTTTATCTGGACACCAAGATGCCTAAATGCATGGCAAATGCCTCCTTTTATGGGCCAAAATTAGGAACTATTGATTTGATAACTAATTAATGAGTGGGTGACCAACTCTTAACTTGGTGGCAATCCTTATCTTCTCTTGTCTGCCCAAAACATCATTGATAATGTCAAAATTAGAGCCACTTGAAAACATGAAAGTTATAGGCAATTATCTTAGCTTTTTTTTTTGTAAAACATTCAACTCATTTTGACTTCTAGAACTCCAGATATAGCTAAAATACTAAACAGTGTTGGGGCTGGAATCAGTTTTTTCTTTGCAATGTTCAAATTCAACCCCTTCCTTATCCTCGACTCATCATCTTTCTTACAAGGTTCAAGAGTGGGTTTTTCAATAAACTTACCACTACGAAGAGTGATGACTGTTTCACTTGATCCATGTGTTGGCTTCCAGAACTACTTGCATTGGGATTATATTGCCCCTTAGAATTTTATTGTGGTTGAGATGAAAACTTGCCTTCAAGAGTGGGTTTTTCAATAAACTTACCACTACGAAGAGTGAAACAGTCATCATTTTTCTTACAAGGTTCAAGAGTGGGTTTTTCAATAAACTTACCACTACGAAGAGTGATGATTGTTTCACTTGATCCATGTGTTGGCTTCCAGAACTACTTGCATTGGGATTATATTGCCCCTTAGAATTTTATTGTGGTTGAGATGAAAACTTGCCTTCCTTTTGAAAACTGAGAGTAGATGCAAGTTTTGCAAGAGCATTTTTTAGATTTGCCATGGTTTGAGCATTTTGAGTGTTGATTGTCTCCTGCTTTTCAATGAATTTGTTTATTATTGTTATCACTCTTCTAAGTAGGATTATATGTTTGCGAGTATGAGCTATGATTGGGCCTTTGAAAACTATTTAAAGCATGAGCTTGTTCATAGAAACATTTCTTGAAAGAAGGAAAGTTTGGATTGTCATTAGTTGAGTGTTCATTGGTTTCACAGATTTGACACATAATGTCTTGAACAAATTTTAATTGACCACTCCTTTTCAATTCTAGTGCCTCGACTTTTCCAGCTAAAGATGCAAACTTGGTTTGGAGGACATGATTTTTCTTAAGGTTATATATACCTCCATTAGATGTATGAGGTTGAGTTTTATCCGGTGCCTCATAAGTACTTGTAATGTCCTAATTTTGAGCATTGTTAGCTAGCAAGTCTAGATACTCTATTAATTCATCAGGTCTTTATCTTTAAAAGTTCCATTGCACATCAATTCAACCATTTGTCTATTTCAAGGTGTTAACCTTTCATAAAAAGTTTCATTGCTCTAGTTAAGGAGTTATTGATAATTCAAGTGCAAAGTAATGATATAAAACCTTGGAAAAAATAGATTTTTAAGTACTAATCAATAACTCTATTTCAATTATCCCTACCACTTGCCTTGGGAAGCCATCATAAACCCTAACTATCATGGTGCTTGATAGCATTTATGTTGAATCAACTTGCATTTATTTAACATATGTTTTTGGAGTATATTAAAGTTGAACCGTTATCCACTAATGGTTTTCTAATAGTATAATCATTGCACCTCATAGTGATCTATAGAGGTTTATTATAACCTGTTTCTTTAGCATCAAGCTCTTCTTCAATAAAGTATATGTAATTTATTGCATGAATTCTTCTATTTAGATGCTCTATAATCTTTTAGACCATGTTTTGGGGCATATATACCTTGTTTAACAATCTTTGTAGTGCATTATGGTAGGGCTCAGAAATTAGGATAGGAGATATTATGGATATTGTAAACACCCAACAAGTAAAACAAAAAATCCCTATTGATGTATGGATTGAAGTCTTAGATCGGCCTAACATGGAAGAGAGCAATGCCACAACACTCCCAATCATGGGAGCTAAAGATTAAAGAGTATTAATCGGGGAATATCTACTCACATGGACATTGCCTTCGAACAGACTAAAGGCCATTAAATTGACCAAGAGAGCCTTAGGTTACTATTTGATTGACAAGTCTTGTATTGAAGATCCACATCATCACCGTTCAGTGTTTGACCCACATCTGGAGTTCTAGAAGTCCAAATAACTTGAATTTTTTATACAAGAAAGTTGAGATAATTTCTCACAATTTTGGCATTATCAATGACATTTTGGGCAGACAAGAGAAGATAAAGATTGTTACCAAGTCAAGAGTTGGTCATCCACTCATCAATTAGTCATCAAATCAATAGTTTCTGATTTTGGCCTATAAAAGAAGGCATTTGCCATGCATTTAAGCATCTTGGTTTCCAGATCAAGATCATGCTCATGCCTTCTCTCTTTGTATTTTTTGTAATGTTTATGCTTTACTTTCATTAATATTAAGTTTATGCCTTTCATTTACTTAGTTAGCTTTTATCTTATTTATGTTCGTATTTTGCTTATTTATTTTTCTTTCTTTCATGATGTTTAAGTAAGTTTATTATATCAAGGTAAAAATGTTACAGTAATGATGTAAGAATAAGTATTGTGTAAACTTAATATGGACGTTAATGTTTGATACTAACATGTTTTGTATTTGTTATCTTGTTCACTCTTTAATACTTTGCTTGTTAAATTACTAATCTTGATTTACATTATATAACATTTGGTACAACAAATGCTTGGCACTTTCACAGCCCATACTGTATGGTATAACGCCACTTGAGCTATGAAAGGAACTTGATTTGTTGTTAAGATAAATTATAATCATGAATGAATGACGAGATTTACAAGTATTAGCATTAATTAAATAAGATGACTAATGTAATCATGTTAACAATGTATAATATGATTAGAACCTCCTTTGTATGTGGTTTCCAGTTAAATAATAAGAGTTTATACTATACTTGTTTGACATACGATTAGTAAATCCTCTAACCTTGATATTTATTGTTATCTAACACGACAAAGAGATTGATGTCTTCTCTCAAATGCAGGAGTGTCGGAGTAATAAATAACCCGGCAAGACCGGGGTCGAACCACAGGGAGGTTATTGTACAAATTATAAATAACAATAATAAAACAACAATAACAACAACAATAATAATAACAACAGTAGTAGTAGTAGTAGCAGCAGTAATAGTAGTAGTTGTAGTAGTAGTAATAGTAGTAATAATAATAATAATAATAGTAATACTAATAATAACAATAATAAAGAAGAAGAAGATGAGAACTTTCGAGATGAAATATTAAAGTAAGGATTAACAAAGATAATAACAAATGTCAAGGTTAGAGGTTTCACTAATGGTATGTCAAACAAGTATAGTATAAACTCTTATTGTTCAATTAGAAACCACACATAAAGGAGGTTCCAATCAGATTATAGATTGTTAATATGATTACATTAGTCATCTTATTCAATTAATGCTAATACTTGTAAATGTCGTCAAGCATTCATGATTATAACTAATGTTAACAACAAATCAAGTTTCTTTCATGGCTCAGGTGTCGGTTATACCATACAGTATGGGCTATGAAAGTGCCAAGCATTTGTTGTACCAATTGTTATACAACATAAATCAAGATTATTCATTGAATAAGCAAAGTATTAAAGAGTGAACAAGATAACAAATATAAAACATGTTAGTATGAAACATTAAAATCCATATTATGTTTATACCATACTTATTCTTACACCATTATTGTAACTTTTTCACCTTGACATAATTAACTTAGTTAGACATAATGGAAGAAAGAAAAATGGATAAATAAAATAAGAACATAAATAAGATAAGAGTTAACAAAGCAAAGGAAAGGAAATGAAAGGCATAAACTTGATATTAATGAAAACAAAGCATAAAGAATACAAAGAGAGAAAACAAGAGCATGATCTTGATCCGGACACCAAGATGCCTAAATGAATGGCAAATGCCTCCTTTTATAGGCCAAAATTGAGAACTATTGATTTGATGAGTAGATGACCAACCCTTGACTTGGTGGCAATCCTTATCTTCTCTTGTCTGCCCAAAACATCATTGATGACGTCAAAATTAGAGCCACTTAAAAACATGAAAGTCCCTAGTAATCAAAGCGTTAAAATAGAAAAACAATTTGCAAATTCCACATAGCAAGGTATTCATCATTTAACTTCCATTACTCTATCCAGATAAACAAACTCTTGTTATATTTATGTACCTACTCAATACCTCTTAACAAGAAATTCACAAACCTTTCTTTTGTGCTCAATGTATCAACACATAATTATGGGGCTTTTCTTGAAAGAAAATAAAATTTTTGTTCTAATGTTTAAGGTTAACTTTCTTGAGTTGACATTATTATTTTTGTCTTCTTTTTTTTTTGAATATACAATAATTTAAAACACCATGCATCTTTAATCCATGTAACGAGCTTTCAACTAATGACTCCCAGACTAGTTGGTCTTAGGGCATTAGGTGTTATGACACCCTTACGAGCTTAGTAACTCGGGTCGCAGATACTGATATGTAGATAGTGCAATGTTTGATTCCCTTAAGCTTTTCTCCTCAACCTATATAACAAGCGTTGAGCCAATATCTCCCAAGTCAGTTGACTTTAGGGTATTAGGTGTTAAAACACCCTTTCGGGCTTAATTGCTTAGGTTGGGGAGGCTATGAAACCAAACTTATCTACATTTTTAATATTATCATTCAATTTGTTTCCTTTTTCTCTTATTTTTTTTGTTTTTTTTTATTTTTTTCTTTAATTATATACTATCCATTTCCCTTAGTTGTTACCTTTAACAAAAGAACATAAATAATGTAATAATCCAATATGCAACCCACAATCATATGTTGAAGTGTGTGTGTGTAAATTAAGGTTTAAGAATACATGTTAAATAAGTATATGAGCAGACTTAAGTGATAACAATGCAAGAGTTTGTAAATCTGAATATTTCAAGAAGTATTATGATAGACCTTGTTACGAATGGTTACTAAGATGCGTCTCAAGAGTCATAAAAGATTCTCCTTACTCTGCCATCATAGTAACAATCATTTTGCACATGCTTTATGAAATAGAAAACACAGTTTTTTTTTTTAACTACTACCCTCTCCCCCCAACTAAAACAAGACATTGTCCTCAATGTTTAAAGGTAGAAAGATAGAGTATAGAAGATATCACCTGAAATAACGAACACTGACAAACCTGAAACACACTGAAACAAGTATAAGTAATAACAAAACACAATAATAAAACCAAAAGACACAAAGATTCACAAATGAAGGCTCAAATCCAATCTAAGCTTTTTACGGCTTTCCTTAGCTGACCAATTTATGCGACTTATGGAAGGATCAATTACAGGAATGAAAGATTGTAGTTGGTCAATCAATTGTTCAGCAGTAGCAGCAGAGATTATGATTTGTCGTGCAGAAGATGCTAGAAATTCCTGTTCCATGGCGTGATCAAGAAAAGACAACAACTTATCATAATAACCATTAACATTTAACAAATCTATGGGTTTATGGTGAATGTGCAGTTGGGCCCAAGAGGAAATATAAAATATCTCTTCCAATGTGCCTAGACCACCTGGTAAAGCAATGAAGGCATCAGCATGATTAAACA
>SRLM01000570.1:18821-111816 GCA_015708895.1 Populus ilicifolia
GACAACAACTTATCATAATAACCATTAACATTTAACAAACCTATGGGTTTATGGTGAATGTGCAGTTGGGCCCAAGAGGAAATATGAAATATCTCTTCCAATGTGCCTAGACCACCTGGTAAAGCAATGAAGGCATCAGCATGGTTAAACATTGCATTCATTCGAGCTGACATTGTAGAGACCTGAAGTTCCTCTCCAATTGTTTTTCCAATGATGTCCCCTTGTGCTAAAGCTTCGGGGACGACCCCCAAAACTTGACTACCTCCTAAAAATGCAGCTATTGACACACCTCCCATTAACCCAAGACTGCCTCCCCCATATGCTAAATGAATCTTTCTCTCAGCTAACACTTGACCAAGATGATTTGCTGATTGTAAAACTCATTTTCTTTCCCAGGACTAGATCCACCGAAAATACAAATATTTCTTATGTGATGACTTGAGGAACTTGCCATTTCTACACACTTCAGTATTTGTTAAATGTGTGGGCTGAGTAGAAATGAAAGGAAGGAAAAGAGGGTTTTATAGATGAGAAATTAGAAAGGCAATCATACCACCTATATGTAGGCCAGCTAGAGTCTCACACACTCTCTCTCTCTTTTATTTATTTATTTACTTTTTTAAAAAAACATGTATATGTATAAGTAGTTGTGATTGTAGCTCACATCTTCCCTTGGTTTTACGTCCAAGAACGGCTCAATCAAGGTTATCTAAAGACTCCTTACTCAGGCCATCCTTAATGAATTGTATTTTATCTTCACGGATTATAGATACTATTCCTAAAGAATGACATTGTGGATTACAAGTCCATCTAGCACATCAATGACAAACTTCCAGTCGTTTTGCACGACGTTTCTTTGCAAAAGTGCTTTTACCTGTTCCAGGCATATGTGAAATAAAAGAGTTAGAGGACTCACCTAATAATCAGACTTTTGCTTCAATCAACCAGTGAATATCTTCAGGAATTCCATGATTCATTAACAATCTCAATCTTGCACATCTAGCATGGTAAATTTTTGTAATCGCATTCTGAGGCAGAGCAGGAAAATACTTTTTTAATTTTACAAGATTAGTGTCCATTCTCAAATGAGAATTGGAAAAGAGATTCAGAGAATTGCACAAATGTATATACAGATATCAGTTATTGTGGGAAACTGAAAGAAACGACTTAAGTCGCGGAGTACCGTTATCCGCCATTTGATTGGGCTAAGAGAAACTAGCAAAAAAAGAAAATCACTCAAAAAGAAATAATAATAATAATCAATCTTTGTATACAGGATCACCCAACTCAATAGAGTCATGTTCAACTGAAAAATTGTCAAAATAAACTTTCAGACGTTGTCCATGTACCTTGAAAACATTGCCATTCTTTGGATTTTCGATGTCGTAGGCCCCATATGGATACACATGTTTCACAATAAAAGGACCACTCCATCTTGATCTTAATTTTTCAGGAAATAAATGCACTCGAGAATTATAAAGTAAGACTTTTTGACCAACATTGAATGTTTTTCTCAGTATATTCTTGTCATGAAACTCTTTGATTCTCGCTTTATGAATTCTTGAATTTTCATATGCATCATTTTTTATTTCCTCAAGCTCATTTATTTGTAACTTTCGCAGTTGACTAGCATCATCCAGATTTGAATTGAAAGCTTTAATAGCCCAATAAGCTTTATGTTCAAGTTCCACAGGTAAGTGACAAGGTTTTCCATAGACTAGTCTATAAGGTGACATACCTAATGATGTTTTATAAGCAGTTCGATAAGCCCAAAGTGCATCATTAACTCTTAAAGACCAATCTTTCCTATTAGGGTTCACTGTTTTCTCCAAAATATGTTTGATCTCCCTATTAGCAAGCTCTACTTGTCCACTTGTTGGAGGGTGATAAGGGGTGGCAACTTTGTGTGTGATTTCATATTTCTTCATTAAAGACTCAAATGGCTTGTTGCAGAAATGTGTTTCACCATCACTTATTATGGCTCGAGGGACTCCAAATCGACTAAAAATATTTTCTTTCAAAAACTTTATCACTGTTTTATGATCATTGTTTCGAATTGGAATTGCCTCTATCCATTTTGAAACATAATCTACTACGACTAATATGTACAAGAAACCAAATGATGGAGAAAATGTACCCATGAAATCTATACCCCAATAGTCAAAGATCTCAATGACAAGAATAGGATTTAAAGGCATCATGTGATGTTTTGAAATTGATCCCAACTTTTGACAATTTTCACAAGACTTGCAGAATCCATGTGAGTCTTTGAACATGGTGGGCCAATAAAATCCACTTTGTAAGATTTTTGCAGTTGTCCTTCTTGATGAGAAATGGCCCCCACATGCCCCAAAATGATAAAATTTAATGACACTACTTACCTCATTGTCAGGAATGCATCTTCAAAATATTTGATTAGGACAATATTTGAATAAATAAGGGTCATCCCAATAAAAGTTCTTCACGTCATTCAAGAACTTTCTTTTATCTTGGGTGCTCTAATGAGCTGGCAATTGTCCTGAAACAAGAAAATTGACAATATTAGCAAACCAAGGCATTGTAGAGACAGAAAATAAAGATTCATCGGGAAAGTAGTCATCGATTGGTGTAATGTCAGTTTTTGAATCTGTTGTCAATCTTGACAAGTGATCTGCGACAATATTTTTCCTACCTTTCTTATCTTTGATTGTGATATCAAATTCTTGAAGTAACAAAATCCACCGCACCAATCTAGCCTTAAAATCTTTCTTAGAAAGAAGATATTTCAATGCTGTATGATCACGAAAAACAACAACAGATGAGCCAACAAGATAAGACCTAAATTTTTCACATACAAATACTACTGCAATTAATTCTTTTTCAGTGGTGGTATAATTCATTTGAGCATTATTTAAAGTTTTACTTGCATAGTAAATTACATAAGGTTTTTTTTATCTTTTCTTTGTCCCAAAACAACACCTACAGCATAATCACTAGCATCACACATTATTTCAAAAGGTAATGACCAATCAGGAGGTTCAATGACAGGAGCACAAGTAAGCAAGTTTTTAAGTTTAACAAAGGCTTTTTTCACAATGTTCAGTCCATTCAAAAAAATTATCCTTTGTTAGAAGGTTACTTAAGGGCTTAGATATTACGCTAAAATCTTTGATGAACCTTCTATAAAAACTAGCATGTCCTAAGAATGATCTAACATCTTTAATAGATTTTGGTGTTGGCAAGTTTGCAATTAACTCGATTTTAGATTTGTCAACCTCAATTAATTTTGATGAAACAATGTGACCAAGTACAATGCCGTTTGTTACCATAAAGTGACATTTTTCCTAATTCAGCACAAGATTCTTCTCTTCACACCTCGCCAAAACCTTTTCTAAGTTAGTCAAACAATCATGAATCGCCAAAAACAGAAAAATCATCCATGAAAATCTCAAGAAAACTTTAAACCATATCACTAAATATACTAAGCATGCATCTTTGAAATGTGACTGGTGCATTACATAATCCAAAAGGCATCCTTCGATATGTAAAAGTACCACATAGACATGTGAAAGTAGTCTTCTCTTGATCTTCCAATGCAATTTCAATTTGATTGTAACCCGAATAGCCATCTAGGAAACAATAAAATTCATGACTTGCAGCTCTTTCTAGGATTTGATCCATGAACAGTAATGGAAAATGATCTTTTCTAGTCATTGAATTAAGTTTCCAATAGTCAATGCACTTGCGCCAACCGGTAACAGTTCTAGTGGGGATTAACTCATTGTTCTCATTTGTTATCACAGTGACTCCAGACTTCTTGGGTATAACTTAGGTAGGACTTATCCATTTACTGTCAGAATTAGGATAAATGATGTCATTATCTAGAAGCTTAATGACTTCATTTTTCACTACTTCTTTCATGTTAGGATTTAGCATTCGTTGCCTTTCCCTAGAGGGTTTTGCATTTTCCTCCAAATAAATTCTGTGTGTACAAATCAAAGGACTAATTCCTTTTATATCAGCTATGGTCCATCCCAATGCATTTTTATGCTTTTTCAGAGTTTATAATAACTTACCTTCTTGATGTACATTAAGTTTGGAAGAGAGTATTACTGGAAAAGTTTCATTTTCTCCCAAAAATGAGTATTTGAGAATGGATGGCAACAGCTTCAAATCAGATTTGGGTGGTTGAACACTTGAAGGTATGGATTTAATTGATCGTGGTGGCAATTCCTCAATCTGTGGCCTCCAATTACTTGTCTTTGATTCTTCCTGAAAATAAATCATTTGCAAATCATCAGATTCATCAATCTCAATTTCATTAGAAGTGGTTGGAAATTGATCATGAATTAATTTTTCAGTAAAGTCCACTTCCTGTAAATCTTTATCATCTCTAGGTTGCTTGCAAATATTGAAAATATTCATTTCCAATGTCATGTTTCCAAATGATAGCTTCATTAGTCCATTCCTACAATTAATCAATGCGTTAGAAGTTGCAAGAAAGGGACGTCCTAAAATAACAGGAAATGAATTACATGTCTCAACAGGTTGTGTGTCCAAGACAACAAAATCCACAGGATAAATGAATTTATCGACTTGTACTAACACATCTTCAATTATTCCTCTAGACACTTTTACAGATCTATCAGCAAGTAAAAGAGTTATAGAAGTTGTTTTTAACTCACCTAGATTGAGACTCTGAAAAACTGAATATGAAAGTAAATTCATACTAGCACCGAGATCAAGTAAGGCTCTTTCAATTTTATGCTCTCCAATAAAGCAAGAAATTGTAGGACAACCAGGGTCTTTATATTTCAAAGCATTATTGTTCTGAAGAATAACACTTACTTGTTCGGCTAGAAAGGCTTTCTTTTTCACATTCAGTTTCCTCTTCTCAGTGCATAGATCTTTCAAAAATTTAGCATAGGAAGGAATCTGTTTAATAGCATCCAGCAAAGGTATATTGATTCTTACCTGTTTGAAAGTTTTAAAAATTTCAGAGTTGTGATTGACTTTTCTTTGTTTTGTCATGGCCTGAGGAAATGGAAGTGCTGGCAGAGAATCAGTATTTTCTTTGCAATTTTCAGGCTCAACCTCTTCCTTACCCTTAGAGATTGACTCATCATCTTTCTAATAAGGTTCAAGAGAAGGCTTTTCAATAACCTTACCACTGCGAAGAGTAGTGACTAATTTGACTTGATCCATGTGTTGGCTTCTAGAACTACTTGCATTTGCATTGTATTGCCCCATTGGATTTTGTTGTGGTTGAGAAGGAAACTTTCCTTTCTCGTGGAAACTGAGAGGAGATGTTAATTTTGCAAGAGTATCTTTAAAATCTGTGATGTTTTAAGCAAGTTGAGTATTGATTGTCTCTTACTTTTCAATGAATGCATGCAATGTTTCCTCAAGATTTCTTCTAGGAGGTGGAGCATAAGGAGGTGCATAACCATGAGAATTTTGGAAATTATGATGTGCTTGAAATGGGGGTTGTGAAGTTTGTGCATCACTCTTCCAGCTAAAATTTGGATGAGTTTTCCAACCAGGGTTGTATGTTTGAGAGTATGGGTCATGGTTGGCCTTTTAGAAACTGTTTAAAGCATGGACTTGTTCATGGAGACATTCCTTAAAAGAAGGCAAGGTTGGACAGTTATCGGTTGAGTGTTCATTTGTTTCACATATTTGACATGCAATGTTTTTAACAGATTTTAATTGATCACTCTTTTTCAATTCTAGTGCCTCGACTTTTCTAGCTAAAGATGCAAACTTGGCTTGAAGGTCATGATCTTCCCTAAGGTTGTACATACCTCCACTAGATGTATGAGGTTGAGTTTTACTCGGTGCCTCATAAGTACCCGCGGTGTCCCAATTTTGAGCATTTTCAGCTAATAAGTCTAAGTACTCCATTGCTTCATCAGGGTCTTTATCTTCAAAAGTTCCATTGCACATCAATTCAACCATTTGCCTATCTTTAGGCGTTAACCCTTCATAAAAATGTGAAACCAATCTCCATGTTTCAAAACCATGATGAGGACAAGTACTAAGTAAGTCTCGATACCTATCCCAACATTGGTAAAATGTTTCTCCTGGTTTTTGAGTGAAAGTGGTGATTTGTCTTTTGAAAGAGTTTGTTCTATGAGATGGGAAAAACTTCTTTAAAAACTGTTGTTGCATTTCATCCCAAGCACGAATGGATCCTGGTCTCAAATTTTGTAGCCATGTTTTAGCTTTATCTTTTAATGAAAAAGGAAAAAGCTTTAATTTGATGGTGTTCATGCTACAATTTAAATTATTATATGTGTTGGAGACCTCCTCAAATTCTCTTAAATGCAAGTATGGATTTTCCAATTCAAAACCTTGAAAAGAAGGTAGAAGTTGAATAATGCCTGGCTTAAAATTAAAATGAGATGCATCAGGAGGAAAAACTATGCATGATGGTGTACTTGTTCTTGTTGGATTCATGTGGTCTCTAAGTGTTCTAGTACGGTTATTCTCATTATTCTCATTATGAAGTGATTGATTATCTTCTTCAGCCATATTTTTTGATAATGATGAGAATACCCTACAAAGTCTAGCACTTGATGTACGTGACCACACTCTCATGCACGTGAAGAAATAGAATAAAAGGAAAAGGAAAACAAGAGAAAAAGAAACAAAGTTATATACAAGAAAAGTGAAAAGAGAAAATAAAATAAATATTATAATTTATACAAAACTTACCTCCTCGGCAACGACGCCAAAAACTTGACACGACAAAGAGATTGATGTCTTCTCGCAAGTGCAGGAGTATCGAAGTAATAAATAACCCGACAAGACCATGGTCGAACCACAAGGAGGTTATTGTAAAAATTATAAGTATCAATAATACAACAAAAACAATAATAATAATAATGATAGTAGTAGTAGTAGTAGTAGTGCTAAAGAAAGAGAAGAAGATGATGATGATGAGATATTAAAGTAAGGATTAACAATGATAATAACAAATGTCAAGGTTAGAGGTTCCACTAATGGTATGTCAAACAAGTATAATATAAACTCTTATTATTCAATTGGAAACCATACATAAAGGAGGTTCCAATCAGATTATAGATTGTTAACATGATTACATTAGTCATCTTATTCAATTAATGCTAATACTTGTAAATTTCATCAAGCGTTAATGATTATAACTTATGTTAACAACAAATCAAGTTCCTTTAATAGCTCAGGTGTTGGTTATACCATACAATATGGGCTATGAAAGTGCCAAGCATTTGTTGTACCAATTGTTATATAACATAAATCAAGATTAGTCATTTAACAAGCAAAGTATTAAATAGTGAACAAGATAACAAATATAAAACATGTTAGTATTAAACATTAAAGTCCATATTAAGTTTATACCATACTTATTCTTACACCATTAGTGTAACCTTTTCACCTTGACATAGTTAACTTAGCTAGACATAATGAAAGAAAGAAAAATAGATAAACAAAATAAGAACATAAAAGTTAACTAAGTAAAGGAAAGGACACCAAGATGCCTAAATGCATGGCAAATGCCTCCTTTTATAGGCCAAAATTGGGAACTATTGATTTGATGACTAATTGATGAGTAGATGGCCAACCGTTGACTTGGTGACAATCTTTATCTTCTCTTGTCTGCCCAAAACGTCATTGATGACGTCAAAATTAGAGCCACCCAAAATCATGAAAGTTCTAGGCAATTGTCTCAGCTTTCTTGTGTAAAACATTCAGCTCATTTGGACTTTTAGAACTCCAAATATGGCTATAATACTGAACAGTGCTCGAGCTGGAGGACAGATTCGGGCTTCTTTGTTGTTGCAACAATTTGGACTTGAAAATGGCCTTCTTAGATCTTGGGCTCCATAGAAAAGTTGTAGGCCTATGTCTTACCTTTCCATTCATATAAAGTAGACCTAAATCTGAGATCTATAGCTCTAGATATGACACCAATTACCAAACAGTGTTCTGGTTTGGATTGCACTGACATCTCTTTTCTAAGTTTGATCATCTCTTTGCCTTTGCAATTGAAGTTCTTAAAGTCATCAATCAATCCTTTCATTTATGTGATAGGCCTGCATTTGAAATGAACATTTACCACAAATTAAAGGTATCTTATATTATTAGATAAATTATTATAAAACGTACTTTAGTTAAGGAGTTATTGATACTTTAAGTGTAAAATGATGATATAAAACCATGATAAAAATGCACTTTTCAGTACTAATCACCAAGTACGAATGGATCCTGGTCTCAAATTTTGTGGCCATGTTTTAGCTTTGTCTTTTCATGAAAAAGGAAAAAGCTTTAATCTGATGGTGTTCATGCTACAATTTAGATTATTATATGTGTTGCAGACCTCCTCAAATTCCCTTAAATGCAAGTATAGATTTTCCAATTCAAAACCATGAAAAGAAGGTAAAAGTTAAATAATGCCTGGCTTAAAATTAAAATGAGATGCATCGGGAGGAAAAACTATGCATGATGGTGCACTTGTTCTTGTTGGATTCATGTGGTCTCTAATTGTTCTAGCACGGTTATTCTCATTATAAAGTGATTGATTATCTTCTTCAGCTATATTTTCTGAAAATGATGAGAATACCCTACAAAGTCTACCACTTATTGTACGTGACCACACTCTCATGTACGTGAAGGAATAGAATAAAAGGAAAAGGAAAACAAAAGAAAAAGAAACAAGAGAAAAGAAACAAAGTTATATACAATAAAAGTGAAAAGAGAAAATAAAATAAATATTATAATTTATACAAAACTTACCTCCCCGGCAACGACGCCAAAAACTTCACACCACAAAGAGAGTGATGTCTTCTCCCAAGTGCAGGAGTGTCGAAGTAATAAATAACCCGGCAAGACCGGGGTCGAACCACAAGGAGGTTATTGTACAAATTATAAATAACAATAATAAAACAACAACAATAACAATAACAATAACAACAACAATAACAACAACAATAGTAGTAGTAGTAGTAGTAGTAGTAGTAGTAGTAGTAGTAGTAGTAATAGTAATACTAATACTAATAATAACAATAATAACAATAATAAAGAAGAAGAAGATGAGAACTTTCGAGATGAAATATTAAAGTAAGGATTAACAATGATAATAACAAATGTCAAGGTTAGAGGTTCCACTAATGGTATGTCAAACAAGTATAGTATAAACTCTTGTTGTTCAATTGGAAACCACACATAAAAGAGGTTCCAATTAGATTATAGATTGTTAACATGATTACATTAGTCATCTTAGTCGATTAATGCTAATACTTGTAAATTTCGTCAAGCATTCATGATTATAACTTATGTTAACAACAAATCAAGTTCCTTTCATAGCTCAGGTGTCGGTTATACCATACAGTATGGGCTATGAAAGTGCCAAGCATTTGTTGTACTAATTGTTATACAACATAAATCAAGATTAGTCATTTAACAAGCAAAGTATTAAAGAGTGAACAAGATAACAAATATAAAACATGTTAGTATGAAACATTAAAATCCATATTAAGTTTATACCATACTTATTCTTACACCATTAGTGTAACCTTTTCACCTTGACATAATTAACTTAGGTAGACATAATGGAAGAAAGAAAAATGGATAAAGAAAATAAGAACATAAATAAGATAAGAGTTAACAAAGGAAAGGAAAGGAAATGAAAGGCATAAACTTGATATTAATGAAAACAAAGCATAAAGAATACAAAGAGAGAAAACAAGAGCATGATCTTGATCTGGACACCAAGATGCCTAAATGCATGGCAAATGCCTCCTTTTATAGGCCAAAATTGGGAACTATTGATTTGATGAGTAGATGACCAACCCTTGACTTGTTGGCAATCCTTATCTTCTCTTGTCTGCCCAAAACGTCATTGATGACGTCAAAATTAGAGCCACTTAAAAACATGAAAGTTCTAGGCAATTGTCTCAGCTTTCTTGTGTAAAACATTCAGCTCATTTCAACTTCTAGAACTCCAGATATGGCCAAAATACTGAACAGTGCTCGAGCTGGAGGATAGATTTGGGCTTCTTTGTTGTTGCAACAATTTGGACTTGAAAATGGCCTTTTCAGATCTTGGGCTCCATATGAAAGTTGTAAGCCTATGTCTTACCTTTCCATCCATATAAAGTAGACCTAAATATGAGATCTATAACTCCAGATATGACCCAATTACCAAACAGTTTTCCGGTTTGGATTGCACCGATATCTCTTTTCTAAGTTTGATCATCTCTTTGCCTTTGCAATTGAAGTTCTTAAAGTCATCAATCAATCCTTTCATTTATGTGATAGGCCTGCATTTAAAATGGACATTTACCACAAATTAAAGGTATCTTATATTATTAGATAAATTATTATAAAATGTACTTTAGTTAAGGAGTTATTGATACGTCAAGTGCAAAGTGATGATATAAAATCATGATAAAAATGCACTTTTGAGTACTAATCATTATCATTGTTTCATCCTTATATTAATCTTTCATCTTAAAATTCTCATCAACTTCTTTATTATTATTATTATTCTCTTTATTATTAGTATTACTTCTACTACTACTGCTGCTATCACCACCACTAGCAGCACCACCATTATTATTATTATTATTATTATTATTATTATTATTATTATTGCTACTATTATTGTTGTTGTTGTTATTGTTATTATTTTTGTTGTATTATTATCATTTATAATTTATACAATTAACCTTCCTATGGTTTGACTCGAGTCTTGCGGAGTTATTTATTACTTCGACACTCCTGCACTTGGAAGAAGACATCAATCTTTTAGTCGTTTCTAGTTTTTAGCACCGTTACCAGGGAGGTAAGTTCCTGTACAAATTATAGTATTTATTTTATTTTATTTTTTCATTTTTCTTATATATAAATTTGTTTCTTTTCTCTTGTTTCTTCTTTCTTTTTAATTTTATTCCTACACGTGCATAAGAGTGTGGTCACATATATCAAGTGGTAGACTTTCTAGGGTATCCTCATCATTTTCAAAATGGCCAAAGAAGATAATCAATCACTTCATAATGAGAATAATGAGAATAATCGTGTTAAAACACTTAGATACCACATGAATCCTACAAGAACAAGTGCACCATCATGTATACTTTTTTCTCCTGATGCATCTCATTTTAATTTTAAGCCAGACATTTTTCAACTTTTACCTTCTTTTCATGTCTTAGATTTATAAAATCCATATTTGCATTTTAAGGAATTTGATGAGGTTTGTAACACCTATAATGACTCTAATGGTAGCATGAACACCATTAGATTAAAGCTTTTTGCTTTTTCATTAAAAGATAAAGCTAAAACATGGCTATAAAATTTGAGATCAGGATTCATTTGTGCTTGGGATGAAATCCAACAACAGTTTTTAAAGAAGCTTTTTCTATCTCATAGAACAAACTCTTTCAAAAGACAAATCACCACTTTCACTCAAAAGCCAAGAGAAACATTTTACCAATATTGGGATAGGTATGAAGACTTACTTAATACTTGCACTCATTATGGTTTTGAAATATAGAGATTGGTTTCTTATTTTTATGAAGGGTTAACACCTAGAGATAGGTAAATGGTTGAATTGATGTATAATGAAACTTTTAAAGGAAAAGATCCTGATGAAGCAATGGAGTACTTAGACTTGTTAGCTGAAAATGCTCAAAATTAGGACACCATGGGTACTTATGAGGCACCGAGTAAAAATCAACCTCATACATCTAGTAGAGGTATGTATATCCTTAGGGAAGATCATGATCTTCAAGCCAAGTTTGCATCTTTAGCTAGAAAAGTCGAGACACTAGAATTGAAAAGGAGTGGTCAATTAAAATCTGTTGAAAACATTGTGTGTCAAATATATGAAACAAATGAACACTCAACCCATAATTGTCCAACCTTGCCTTTTTTCAAGGAATGTGTTTATGAACAAGCCCATGCCTTAAACAGTTTTCAAAGGGTCAACCACAACCTATACTCATAAACATACAACTCTAGTTGGAGAAATCGCCCAAATTTCAGTTGGAAGAGTGATAATAACAATGTACAAACTTCATAACCAGCCTTTCAAGCATACCATAATTTCCAAAATTCTTATGGATATGCACTTCCTTATGCTCCACCTTCTAGAAGAATTTTGAGGAGACATTGCATGCATTCATTGAAAAGTAAGAGACAATCAATACTTAAATTGATGAAAACATGATAGATTTTAAAGATTCGTTTGCAAAATTGATATATGCTCTCAGTTTCCAAAAGAAAGGTAAGTTTCCAAGATGCATTCCTGACAATAACGTAAGTACTGTCATTAAATTTTATCATTCTGAGGTATTTGGGGGCCATTTCTCATAAAAAAAGACTACTGTAAAAATCTTGAAAAGTGGATTTCATTGGTCCACCATGTTCAAGGACTCACATGCATTCTACAAAACTTGTGAGAATTGTTAAAAGTTGGGATCTATTCCATAACATGACATGATGCCTTTAAATTCTATTTTTATCATTGAGATCTTTGATTGTTGGGGTATAGATTTCATGGGTCTATTACCTCCAACATTTGATTTCTTATACATATTAGTCGTAGTAGATTATGTTTCAAAATGGATAGAGGCAATTTCAAGTCGAAACAATGATCACAAAACACTCATAAAGTTTTTGAAAGAAAATATTTTGAGTTGATTTGGAGTGTCTCGAGCCATAATAAGTGCTGGTGGAACACATTTCTACAATAAGCCATTTGAGTCTTTAATGAAGAACTGTGGAATCACACACAAAGTTGCCATCCCTTATCACCCTCAAACAAGTGGACAAGTAGAGCTTGCTAATAGGAAGATCAAATACATTTTAGAGAAAACAATGAACCCTAATAGGAAAGATTGGTCTTTAAGACTTAATGATGCATTTTGGGCTTATTGAACTACTTATAAAACATCATTAGGTGTGTCACCTTATATACTAGTCTATGGAAAACCTTGTCACTTGCTTGTGGAACTTGAACATAAAGCTTATTGGGCTATTAAAGCTTTCAATTCAAATTTGGATGATGCTGGTCAACTGTGAAAAGTACAAATAAATGAGCTTGAGAAAATAAGAAATTATGCATATGAAAATTCAAAAATTCATAAAGCAAGAAACAAAGAGTTTTATGATAAGAAAATACTATGAAAAACATTCAATGTTGGTTAAAAAGTCTTGTTTTATAATTCTCAACTGCATTTATTTCCTGAAAAGCTAAGATGAGGATGGAGTGATCCTTGTGAAACATGTGTATCTATATGGGGCTTGTGATATTGAGAATCCAAAGAATGATAATGTTTGAAGGTAAATGGACATCTTTTGAAAGTTTACTTTGACAATTTTTCAGTTGAAAATGACTCTATTGAATTGAATGATCTTGTATATAAAGATTGATTTTTTTTTCTAATATTGTTTTTGTGTTTCTTTTTGAGTGGATTTTTCTAGTTTCTCTCATTCTGGTCAAATGGCGAACAACGGTACATCGTGATTTAAGTAGGTTCTTTCACTTTCTCATAATAACTGATATCTGTGTATATATTTGTGTAATTTTTTGAATCCCTCTTTCAATTCTCATTTAAAAATGGACACTAATCTTGAAAAATTAAAAAAGTATTTTCCCGCTCTGTCTCAAAATGTGATTATAAAAATTTACTGTGCTAGATATGCAAGATTGAGGTAGTTAATAAATTATGGAATTCTTGAAGATATTCGCTGGTTGATTTAAGTAAAGGTCCGATTATCAGGTGACTCCTCGAATTTTTTATTTTCACACATGGCTAGAACAAGTAAAAGCACTTTTGCGAAGAAAAGTTATACAAAATGACTGAAAGTCTGTCATCGATGTGCCAGATAGACTTGTAATGCACAATACTATTTTTGAGGAATCGTATCTATAAACCGTGAAGATAAAATACAATTCATTAAGGATGACCCGAGTAAGGAGTTTTTAGATAATCTTCTATTAACTATTGAGACGCATCCTAATGGAGATGTGTATCATGCAATTAATGATTTATAACCACTATTTCATAAAAAACATGCTTGACTTAGTCTTGAAAATCTGACTAGAAAGGACTCTGTTTGCTAGTTTTTAAGAAAACTAGATAGGAAGCTTATCCCCGACCCATAAAAGGTGTTTAAGCCATTCTTGGATGTAAAACCAAAGCAAGATGTGAGCCACAATCACAACTACCTGTACATGCACATGTTTTTTTAAAAATAAATAAAAAGAGAGAGAGTGTGTGTGTGAGACTCTAGCTGACCTACATATAGGTGATATGATTGCCCTTTTAATTTCTTATCTATAAAATCCTCTCTTCCTTCCTTTCATTTCTACTTAACCCATACATTCAAAAAATATAGAAGTGTGTAAAATGGCAAGTTCCTCAAGTCATCACATAAGAAATATTTGTGTTTTCGATGGATCTAGTTCTGAGAAAGAAAAGGGTTTTTTAGAATCATCAAATCATCTTAGTCAGGTGCTAGTTGAGAGAAAGATTCATTTAGCGCATGGGGGAGGCAGTCTTGTGTTAATGAAAGGTGTGTCCATAGCTGTACTTTTAGGAGGTATTTAAGTTTTGAGTGTCGTCTCTGAAACTTGAGTACAAGGGGACATCATTGGAAAAACAATTAGAGAGTAAGTAAAGGTGTCCATAATGTTTGCTCGAATGAATGCAATGTTTAACAATATTAATGCCTTTATTGCCTTATTAGGTGGTCTAGGCACATTGGAAGAGATCTTTCATATTTTCTCTTGGGTCCAATTGCACATTCACCATAAACCCATAGGTTTGTTAAATGTTAATAGTTATTATGATAAGTTGTTGTCGTTTCTTGATCATGCTGTGGAATAGGAATTTCTAACATCTTCTGCATGATAAATCATAATCTCTGTTACTACTGCTGAACAATTGATTGACTAACTACAATCTTTCATTCCTATAATTGATCCCTTCATGAGTCACATAAATTGATCATCTAAGAAAAGTTATAAAAAGCTTAGATTAGATTTGAGTCTTTATTTGTAAATTTTTATGTCCTTTTATTTTATTGTTGTGTTTTGTTATTTTTTACTTTTGTTTAAGTGTGTTTTAGGTTTGTCAGTATTTGTTGTTTCAGGTTATGTCTTTTTTACTATATCTTTCTACTTTATAACATTGAGGACAATGCCTTATTTTGGTTGGGGGGAGGGGGTAGTAGTTGACACAAAAAAAATTTAATTAACTGTGTTTTCTATTTCATAAAGCATGTGCAAAATTGTTGTTACTAGAATGACAGAGTAAAGGTGTTTTTTTTGTTAAAGTGACTCTTAAGACGTATTTTAGTAACCATTCTTAATAAGGTCTATCATAATACTTTTTTAGATATTTAGATTTACAAACTGTCGCATTGTTATTACTTAATTCTACTCATATACTCATTTAACATGTATTCTTAAACCTTAATTCACACACAGACACTTTAACATATGATTATGGGTTACACATTGGATTATTACATTATTTATATTTTTTTTGTTAAGGTTAACAATTAAGAGAAAGGGATAATATCTTATTTAAACAAAAAAAAGAAAAAAAATGATAATAATAAAAATATAGATAACTTTAGTTTTGTAGTCTCCCTAACATAAGCAATTAAACCTGAAAGGGTGTTTTAACACCTAATACCTAAGTCAACTGACTTAAGAGCTATTGACCTAACATTTGTTATATAGGTTGAGAAGAAAAGCTTAAGGGAATCAAATATTACATTATCTACGCATCAATATCTGTGACCTGAGTTACTATACTTATAGGGGTGTCTCAACATCTAATACCCTAAAACTAACTAGTTTAGAAGTTATTAGCCGAAAGCTCGTTATAAGGGTTAAAGATGCATGGTGTTTTAAATTATATGTATATATATTAAAAAAATGAAAATAAATAAGAAAAAAAAGAGAAAAAAAGGAAAAAAAAATCCCAACCTAAGAAACTTAACCTTAAACATTAGAATAAAAATTTTATTTTCTTCAAAGAAAAGCCCTATAATTATGTGTTGATATATTGAGTACAAAATAAAGGTTTATTAATATTTTGTTAAGAGGTTTGGAGCAGTATAAAATCTTATTTTTATAAGATCCACTAATTGTATGTCAAACAAATATAGTATAAACTCTTATTATTCAATTAAAAACCACACACAAAAGAGGTTTTGATTAGTACTTAAAAATATATTTTTATCAAGGTTTTATATCATCATTTTACAATTGAAGTATCAATAACTTCTTAACTAAAACATGTTTTATAATAATATATCTAATAATATAAGATACTTTTAATTTATAGTAAATATTTATTTTAAATATAGGCCTATCACATAAATGAAAGGATTGATTGACGAATCTAAGAACTGAAATTGAAAGGACAAAGTGATGGCCAAACTTACAAAAGAGATGTCAGTGCAGTCCAAACCAGAATACTGTTAAGTAATTGGATCATATCTAGAGTTGTAAATCTCAGATTTAGGTCTACTTTATATGAATAATAAGGTAAGATATGAGCCTACAACTTTTAGAGCTCAAGACAACCTTGATATTTATTGTTATCATTGTTTAATCCTTACGTTAATCTTTCATCTTAAAGATCTCATCAACTTCTTCTTCTTCTTTCTCTTTATTATTATTACTACTACTATTGCTGCTGCTGCTACTGTTACTACTATTGCTGCTCCTATTACTACTACTATTACTACCACCACTATCATCATCATCATAATCATCATCATCATCATAATCATCATCATCGTCATCATTATTTTTATTGCTACTATTGTTGTTGTTATTGTTATTATTATTATTGTATTATTGTCATCAATAATTTATACAATTAACCTTCTTGTGGTTCGACCCGGTCTTGTCAGGTTATTTATTACTACAACACTCCTACACTTGGTATAAGATATCAATCTTTTAGTCGTGTCAATAGTGCAATGTTTGATTCTCTTAAACTTTTTTCCTCAACCTATATAATAAGTGTTGGGCCAATAGATCCCAAGTCAGTTGATTTTAGGGTATTAGGTGTTAAAACACCCCTTCGAGTCTAATTGTCTAGGTTAAAGAGGCTACAAAACCAAACTTATCTATGTTTTTATTATCATCATTTTTTTATTTTTATTTTTTATAATTTATATACTATCCCTTTTTTTTAGTTGTCACTTTTAATAAAAAAATAAATAATGTAATAAATGTGTAACCCACAATCATATATTAAAGTATATGTGTGAAAATAAAAGTTTAAGAATACTTGTTAAATAAGTATATAAGCATAATTAAGTGATAATAATGCGAGTGTTTGTCAACCTCAATATTTCAAGAAGTATTTTGATAGATCTTGTTATGAATATTGCAAATAACCATTGAAAAATATTAACCAAGATATGTCTTAAGATTGAATAAAATTCATCCTTATTCTACCATTTTCGTAACAACAATTTGCAAATGGTTTATGAAATAGAAAATATAGCTAGTTTTTTTTTTAATATTAACTACGACCTTCTCTCCCTAACCAAAACGAGACATTGTCCTTATATTCTAAGATAGAAAGATAGAGTATAAAAGATATCACTTGAAACACTGAATACTGATGAACATGAAATATACTTAAACAAATATAAAAAAACAATAAAAGAAAGTAATATACTATAAGAAAATCAAAATACATAAGGGTTCACAAACGAAGGCTCAAATTCAATCTAAGCTCTCAACAGCTTTCCTTGATAGACCATTTTATACAACTTATAGAAGATTAATTATATGAGTGAAAGATTGTTGTTGGTCAATCAATTGTTCAGCAGTAGTAGTAGAGATTATAATTTGTCATGCCAAAGATGTTAGAAATTCCTATTCCACAACATGATCAAGAAAAGATAATAACTTATCATAAAAACCATTAACATTTCACAGACCTATAAGTTTATAGTGAATGTGTAGTTGGGCCCAAGTGGTAACCTGAAAAATTTCTTCCAATATACCTAGAGCACCTGGTAAGACAATGAAGGCATCAACATGTTTAAATATTATATTCTTTCTATTAGACATTAAAGAGACCTATAGTTCCTCTCTAATTATTTTTCTAATGATGTTTCTTTGTGCTAAAGCTTTGGGGACAACCCTTATAACTTGACTACCACCTAAAAATGCAGTATCAACACTTCCCCCATTAACCCAATGCTACCTCTCCCATACACTAAATAAATTTTTCTCTTAGCTAGTACTTGACCAAGATGATTTATTGATTCTTAAAACTCTATTTTTTTTTATAGGACTGCATCCACAGAAAACATAAATGTTTCTTATGCTATATCTGCACACTTCTATATCTGTTGAATGTATGGGTTGAGTAGAAATGAAGGGAAGGAAGAGAGGATTTTATAGATGAGAAATTAAAAAGACAATCATACCACGTACATGTAGGCTAGCTAGAGTCTCACACACTCTCTCTCTTTACTTATTTATTTTATTATTTTTTGAAAAAGCATGTGTACGTATATGTAGTTGTGATTGTAGCTTACACCTTTCCTTGGTTTTACTTCCAAGAACAACTTAAACACCTTCTATGGTTTGGATAGGTTTCCCATCCAGTTTTTTTTTAAACCTAGCGAACATGGTCTTTTTTGGTCAGATTTTCAAGACTATATTGAGTTTTAAGGTGTGAGCCACAATCACATCTCTAATAGGATATAGCTTAAAAGTCAATAGAAGATATCTAATGATTCTTTATGTAAGAAATGCACAATGTGAAGAACAAAAGTGTGTTTTTAAACATGGTGGGCCAATAAAATCTACAATGTAAGATTTTTGTAGTCATCTTTTTTTATGAGAAATGAATTTCGTATGTCTCAGAATGATAAAATTTAATGACATTACTTACCTTATTGTTGGGAATGCATCTTTGAAATATTTGATTAGGAAAATATTTGAATAAGTATGGGTCATCCCAATAAAAGTTTGGCATGTTGCTCAAAAACTTTCTTTTATCTTTGGTACTCTAGTGAGTTGGCAAATCTCCTAAAGTAAAAAAATTGATATTTTTAGTAAACCAAGGCAATGAACTAAGAGAAAGTAAGGATTCATCAGAAAGTAATCATCGATTTGGGTGATGTCAGATATCGAATCTGTTATCACTTCGACAAAAGATCTGTATCAATATTTTTGGTTTTTTTTCATTTATGATTTCTTTTTGAGAATAAATCATATGCAAATCTTCAAATTTATCCAACTTAATTTTACTTAAAGTGGATTCATATTGATCATAAACTAATTCTTTAATATGATCTACTTTTTATAAATCATTATCATCACCAAGTTGTTTATACATATTGAAAATATTCATCTTTATTATCATGTTTTCAAATAATAACTTTATCAGTCCGTTCCTATAATTGATCAATGTATTAAAAATTACAAGAAATGGACGTCCTAAAATAACAGGAAATAAATTACATGCTTCAAGAGGTTGTGTGTCTAAAACAACAAAATCCATAGGATAAATGATTTATTAACTTGTATTAGCACATCTTCAACTATCTATTTAGACACTTTATAGATCTATCAGCAAGTAAAAGAGTTACAGAAGTTGGTTTTAATTCACTAATTGATACTTAAAAGTGTATTTTTATCAAGGTTTTATATCATCATTTTGCACTTGAAGTATTAATAACTTAACTAAAGCATGTTTTATAATAATATATCTAATAATATAAGATACCTTTAATTTATGGTAAATGTTCATTTTAAATGCAGGTGTATCACATAAATGAAAGGATTGATTGATGAATTTAAGAACTGAAATTGAAAGGACAATGAGATCGCTAAACTTAGAAAAGAGATGTCGGTGTAGTCTAAACCGGAACATTGTTTAGAAATTAGATCATATCTAGAGCTGTAGATCTCAGATTTAAGTCTAGTTTACATGGATGGAAAGGTAAGACATGGGCCTACAACTTTCATAGGAGCCTAAGATCTAAAAGGCCATTTTCAAGTTCAAATTGGAGCAATAACAAAGAAGTATGAATCTGTCCTCCAGCCCAAATACTATTCAGTATTTTGGCCATATCTGGAGTTCTAAAAGCCAAAATGATGTGAATCTTTTACACAAGAAAGCTAATATAGTTTTCTACAACTTTGATGTTTCAAGTGGTTTCAATTTTGATATTATCAATGATGTTTTGAGCAGACAAAAAAAGATAAGAATTGTTACCAAGTCAAGAGTTGCCCACCTACTCATCAATTAGTCATCAAATCAATAGTTCTCAATTTTGGCTAATAAAAGGAGGTATTTTCCATGCATTTAGGCATTTTGGTTTCCAGATAGAGATCATGCTCATGCTTTCTCTTTTTGTATTTTTTATAATGTTTATGCTTTGCTTTCATTAATATCAAGTTTATGTCTTTCATTTACTTAGTTAGCTTTTATTTTATTTATGTTCTTATTTTATTTATTTATTTTTCTTGCTTTTATTATGTTTAGGTAAGTTTATTATGTCAAGGTGAAAAGGTTACACTAATGGTGTAAGAATAAGTATAGTGTAAACTTAATATGAACTTTAATGTTTGATATTAACATGTTTTCTATTTGTTATCTTGTTTACTGTTTAATACTTGTTAAATGACTAATCTTGATTTATATTGTAGAACACTTGGTACAATAAATGCTTGGTACTTTCATAGCCCATATTGTATGGTATAACCGACACTTGAGCTATGAAAGGAACTTGATTTGTTGTTAATATAAGTTATAATTATAAATACTCGATGAGATTTACAAGTATTAGCATTAATCGAATAGGATGACTAATGTAATCATATTAACAATTTATCATCTAATTGGAACCTCCTTTATGCGTGGTTTCCAATTGAATAATAAAAGTTTATACTATACCTGTTTGACATACCATTAGTGGATCCTCTAACCTTGACATTTATTATTATCATTGTTTAATCCTTACATTAATATTTCATCTCAAAGTTCTCATCCTTTGCCTTTTCTTCTCCTTTCTTTTCTTTATTATTATTGTTGTTGTTGTTTTATTATTGTTATCTGTAATTTATACAATTAACCTCCCTGTGGCTCGCCCCCGGTCTTGGCCGGGTTATTTATTACTTCAACACTTCTACACTTGGAAGAAGACATCAATCTTTTAGTCGTGCCAAGTTTTTGGCGTGTTGCCGGGGAGGTAAGTTTAGTACAAATTATAATATTTATTTTATTTTCTCTTTTCACTTTTCTTGTTTATAACTTTATTTCATTTCTCTTGTTTCTTTTTTTTTCTTTTATTTTATTCTACACATGCATGAGAGTGTGGTCACATAAATCAAGTGGTAAACTTTGTAGGGTATCCTCATCATTTTTAGAAAACATGGCCGAAGAAGATAATCAATCTTTTAGTCGAGCCAAGTTTTTGACGCGTTGCTGGGGAGGTAAGTTTAGTATAAATTATAATATTTATTTTATTTTCTCTTTTCATTTTTCTTGTATATAACTTTATTTCTTTTCTCTCTTTTTTTCCCTTTTATTTTATTATACACGTGCATGAAAGTGTGGTCACGTAAATCAAGTGGTAAACTTTGTAGGGTATCCTCATCATTTTCAGAAAATATAGTCGAAGAAGATAATCAATCCCTTCATAATAAGAATAATGAGAATAACCATCCCATAAGAACAAGTGCACCATCATGCATAGTTTTTCCTCCTGATGCATCTCATTTTATTTTTAAGCTAGATATTATTCAACTTTTACCTTCTTTTCGTGGCTTAAAATTGAAAAATTCACACTTGCATTTAAGGGAATTTGAGGAGGTCTGTAACACATATAATAATTTAAATTGTAGCATGAACACCATCAGATTAAAGCTTTTTTCTTTTTTATTAAAAGATAAAGCTAAAACATGGCTACAAAATTTAAGACAAGGATCCATTCATGTTTGGGAGAAAATACAACAACAATTTTTAAAGAAGTTTTTCCCATCTTATAGAACAAACTCTTTCAAAAGACAAATCACCACTTTTACTAAAAAACCAGGAGAAACATTTTACCAATGTTGGGATAGGTATTGAGACTTGCTTGGTACTTGCCCTCATCATGGTTTTGAAACATGGAGATTGGTTTCACATTTCTATGAAGGGTTAACACCTAGAGATAGGTAAATGGTTGAATTGATTTGCAATGGAACTTTTAAAGATAAAGATCGTGATGAAGCAATAGAGTACTTAGACTTGTTAGATGAAAATGCTCAAAATTGGGACACTGCGAGTACTTATGAGGCACCGACTAAAACTTAACCTGATACATCTAGTGGAGGTATATACAACCTTAAAGAAGATCAAGACCTTGAAGTCAAGTTTGCATCTTTATTTAGAGAAGTCGAGGCACTAGAATTGAAAAAGAGTGGTCGATTAAAATTTGTTGAAAACATTGTGTGTCAAATATGTGAAACAAATGAACACTCAACCACTAAGTGTCCAACTTTGCCTTCTTTGAAGGAATGTCTCTATGAATCAAGTCAAATCAGTCATTAGTCTTCGTAGTGGTATGGTTATTGAAAAGCCCTCTCTTAAACCTTCTGAGAAAGATGACGAGTCAATCTCTGAGGGTAAGGAAGGGGTTGAATCTTAAAATTGCAAAGAAAAGACTGATTCTCCACCAGTTCTTTCATTTCCTCAACCTATAATCAAACAAAAAAAAGTCAACCACAACTCTGAAATCTTTGAAACTTTCAAACAGCTAAGAATCAATATACCTTTGCTGGATGCTATTACATAGGTTCCTTCGTATGCTAAATTTTTGAAAGATCTATGTACTGTGAAGAGGAAACTGAATGTGAAAAAGAAAGTCTTTCTAGCCAAACAAGTAAGTGTTATTCTTCAGAATAATAATGCTTTGAAATATAAAGACCCTGGTTGTCCTACAAGTTCTTGCTTTATTGGAGAGCATAAAATTGAAAGAGGCTTACTTGATCTCAGTGCTAGTGTGAATTTACTTCCATATTTAGTTTTTTAGAGTCTCAATCTATGTGAGTTAAAACCAAGTTTTATAACTCTTTTAATTGCTAATAGATCTATAAAAGTACCTAGAGGAATAATTAAAGATGTGTTAGTACATGTCGATAAATTCATTTATCTTGTGGATTTTATTATCTTAGACACACAACCTGTTGAAGTATGTAATTCATTTCCTGTTATTTTAGGACGTATATTTCTTACAACTTCTAACGTATTAATTAATTGTAGGAATGGACTGATGAAGCTATCATTTGGAAATATGACATTAGAGATGAATATTTTCAACATTTGCAAGCAACCTAAAGATGATAATGATTTACAAGAAGTGGCATTTACTGAAAAATTAATTCATGATCAATTTTTAACCACTTCCAGTGAAATTGAGATTGATGAATTTGATGATTTGCAAATGATTTATTTTCAGGAAGAATTAAAGACACGTAATTGGAGGGCATAAATTGAGGAATTGCCATCACGATCAATTAAGTCCATGCCTTCAAGTGTTCAAGCATTCAAACCTGATTTGAAGTCATTGTCATCCAATCTCAAATATTCATTTTTAGGAGAAAATAAAACTTTTTCGATAATAATCTCTTCCAAACTTAATGCACATCAAGAAGGTAAGTTATTACAAACTCTGAAAATGCACAAAAATATATTAAGATGGACCATAACTGATATAAAAAGAATTAGTCCTTTGATTTGTACACACAGAATTTATTTGGAGGAAAATGCTGAACCCTCTAGAGAAATGCAACGAAGGCTAAATCCTAATATGAAAGAAGTAGTGAAAAATGAAGTCATTAAGCTTTTAGATAATGAAATCATTTATTCTATTTTTGACAGCAAATGAGTAAGTCCTACCTAAGTTGTACCCAATAAGTCTGGAGTCACTATGATAACAAATGAGAACAATGAGTTAATTCCCACTAGAATTGTTACTGGTTGGCACATGTGCATTGACTATAGGAAACTTAATTTAATGACTAGAAAAGATCATTTTTCTTTACCTTTCATGAATCAAATCCTAGAAAGAGTAGCAGGTTATGAATTTTATTATCTCCTAAATGGCTATTCGGGTTACAACCAAATTGAAATTGCATTAGAAGATCAAGAGAAGACTACTTTCACATATCCATTTGGTACTTTTGCATATCGAAGGATGCCTTTTGGATAATGTAATGCACTAACCACATTTCAAAGATGCATGCTTAGTATATTTAGTGATATGGTTGAACATTTTCTTGAGATTTTTATTGATGATTTTTTTGTTTTTGGCAATTCATTTGATGATTGTTTGACTAACTTAGAAAAGATTTTGACCAGGTGTGAAGAGAAGAATCTTGTGTTGAATTGGAAAAAATATCACTTTATGGTAACAAACGACATTGTACTTGGTCACATTGTTTCATCAAAAGGAATTGAGGTTGGTAAATCTAAAATCAAGTTAATTGCAAACTTGCTAACACTAAAATTTATTAAAGATGTTAGAAGACATGCTGGTTTTTTTTTAGAAGGTCCATCAAAGATTTTAGTGTAATTTCTAAGCCTTTAAGTAACCTTTTAACAAAGGATATTATTTTTAAATGGACTAAACATTGTGAAAAAGCCTTTGTTAAACTTAAAAACTTGCTTACTTGTGCTCCTATCATTCAACCTTCTGATTGGTCATTACCTTTTGAAATAATGTGTGATGCTAGTGATTATGTCGTAGGTGCTGTTTTAGGACAAAGAAAAGATAAAAAACCTTATGTCATTTACTATGCAAGTAAAACTTTAAATAGTGCTCAAATGAATTATACCACCACTGAAAAAGAATTACTTGCAGTAATATTTGTATGTGAAAAATTCAGGTCTTATCTTATTAGCTCACCTGTTGTTGTTTTTAGTGATCATGCAGAATTGAAATATCTTCTTTCTAAAAAAGATTTTAAAGCTAGATTGGTGTGGTGGATTTTGTTACTTCAAGAATTTGATATCACAATCAAAGATAAGAAAGGCAGTGAAAATGTTGTTATAGATCACTTGTAATGATTGACAACATATTCGAAAACTGATATTACACTAATCAATGACTACTTTCCCGGTGAGTCTTTACTTTTCATCTCTATAATGCCTTGGTTTGCTAATATTATTAATTTTCTTGTTTCAAGACAATTGTCAACTCATTGGAGTACCCAAGATAAAAGAAAGTTCTTGAACAAAGTGAAGAACTTTTATTGGGAAGACCCTTATTTATTCAAATATTGTTCTGATCAAATATTTTGAAGATGCATTCTTGACAAGGCATGTGGGGACCATTTCTTATCAAGAAAGACAACTTCAAAAATCTTACAAGGTGAATTTTATTGGCCCACTATGTTCAAGGACACACATGCATTTTGCAAGACTTGTGAGAATTGTCAAAAGTTGGGATTTATTTCAAAACATCATATGATGCCTTTAAATCATATTCTTGTCATTAAGATCTTTGAGTGCTGAGTTATAGATTTCATGGGTCCATTCCCTTCATCATTTGGTTTCCTATACATATTAGTCGCAATAAATTATGTTTTAAAATGGATAAAGGCAATTCCAAGTCAAAATAATGAATGCAAAACAATGATAAAGTTTTTGGAAGAAAATATTTTAAGTCGATTTGAAGTCCTTCGAGCTAGAATAAGTGATGGTGGAATACATTTCTACAATAATCCATTTGAGTCTTTAATGAAGAAATATGGAATCACATACAAAGTTGTCACCCCTTATCACCCTCAAACAAGTGAACAAGTTGAGCTTACTAATAGGGAGATTAAACATATTTTAGAGAAAACAGTGAACCTTAAAGGAGTTCTTTTGTTAAAATGACTTTTGAGACGTATCTTAATAAATATTCTTAACAAGGATATCAGAATACTTCTTGAAATATTAAGGTTTACAAACTCTCGCATTGTTATTTAATTCTGCTCATATACTCATTTAATAAGTATTCTTAAATTTTTATTTTCACACATATTTTAACATATGATTGTGGGTTGCACATTGAATTATTATATTATTTATGTTCTTTTGTTAAATGTGACAACTAAGAGAAAGAGATAATATATAAATTAAAAAAAAAACAGAAAAACCAAAAATGATGATAATAAAAATATAGATAAGTTTGGTTTCGTAGCCTTTCTAACCTAAACAATTATGCCCAAAAGGATGTTTTAACACATAATACGCTCAAGTTAACTGAGTTGGAAGCTATTGACCCAACGTTTGTTACACGAGTTGAGGAGAAAAGTTTAAAGGAATTAAAGATTGCATTATCTATGTATCAGTATCTGCAACCCAAGTTACTAAGCTCGTAGGGGTATCTCGACATATAATGCCCTAAAACCAACTAGTCTAGGAGTTATTAGCCAAAAGCTCATTACATGTGTTAAAAATACATTGTGTTTTAAGTTTTATATATATATATATATATATATATTAAAAAAGAAATAGATAATCCCGACCTAACAAAGTTAATCTTAAACATTAGAACATAAATTTTGTTTTCTTCCAAATAAAGCTTCATAACTATGTGTTGATTTATTAAGCATAAAAAGAAGGTTTATTAATATTTTGTTTAAAAGGTATTGAGCATATATATAAATTTAATGAAAGTTTGTTTATCTGGATAGATTAATGGAAGTTGAATGTTGAATGCCTTACTTTATGGAATTTGCAAATTGTTTTTCTATTTTAACACTTTGATTACTAAAGACTAATAATAAGTTGATCAAGAGGTGTGATTAGTACTTAAAAATGTGTTTTTATCAAGGTTTTATATCATTATTTTGCACTTGAAACATCATTAACTCCTTAACTAAAGCATGTTTTATAATAACATATCTAATTATATAAGATACCTTTAATTTATGGTAAATATTCATCTTAAATACAGACCTATCACATAGATGAAAGGATTGATTAATAAGTTTAAGTACTAAAATTAAAAAGAGAAAGAAAAGGTCAAATCTAAAAAAGAGATGCTGGTTCAACCTAAATTAGAACACTATTCAGTCATTGGGTCATATCTAAAGTTATAGATCTTGGATTTAGGTTTGCTCCATATGGATAGAAAGCTAAGACGTAGGTCTAAAATATTCATGGAAAGGTAAGACTCAATTATGCTATATAGAAGTCTAAATCTTAGCAACAACAAAAAAGTCTGAATATTTCCTATAACCCAGATATTGTTTAGTGCTCAACTAATATCTTGAGTTCTAGAAGTTCAATTTACCTCATTTTTTTTGCCTAGAAAGATAAGACAATTTCATAGAACTTTCATTTTAAGTACAAATTTTAACATTAACAATGATTTGTTGTTCAGATAAGAAGATAAGTATTACTACCAAGTCAAGATGTGGCCACCTACTCAATGATTGGTCTTTAAATGAATAATTCCAACTTTTGGCTTGTAAAAGGAGGCATTTTCCATGCATTTAGGCATCTTGTTTTATAGATCAAGATCATGTATAATACTTAAGTTTTTCTTATATTAATCTCTTGTTTATGTTTCTCATTTCCTTTCCTTTACTTAGTTAACTTATATCTGATTTATGTTCTTATCTTGTTTATTTATGTTTTTCTTTTTTATTATGTTTAGCTAAATTTATCATGTCAAGGTGAAAATGTTACACTAATAGTGTAAGAATAAGTATAGTATAAAATCAACATGGACTTTAATGTTTGATACTAACATGTTTTGTATTTGTTATCTTATTTACTCTTAATACTTTGCTTGTTAAATGATTAATCTAGATGTATGCTGTATAACCTTGTTATAACAAATACTTGGCACTTTCATAGTACAAAATATATGATATAACCCACACTTGTGTTATGAAAGGATCTTTATTAGTTGTTAACATAAGTTATAATCATAAATACCTGACAATATTTACAAGTTTTAGCATTATTCGAATAAGATAACTCATGTAATCATGTTAACAATTTATAATCCAATTGTAACTTTTTTTTTGTGTGATATCTAGTTGAGTAATAAGAGTTTATACTATATTTGTTTGAAATACCATTACTGTATCCTCTAACATTGACAATTATTTTTTTTATCATTGTTTAATCTTCACATTAATCTTATATCTCAAAGTCCACATTAAACCCCCCACCACCAGTATTATTATTATTATTATTATTTATAATTTATACGGTTAAACTCCATGTGGCTTGATCTCGGTCCTCCCGGTTTATTTATTACTTCGACGCTCCTATACTTGGGAGAAAACACCATTATTTTGGTTGTCACCTTTCAACAAGAGCACCCTTATTGATTAGTACTTAAAAATATATTTTTATCAAGGTTTTATATTATGATTTTGCCTTTGAAGTATCAATAAGTCTTTAATTAAAGCATGTTTTATAATAATAAGTCTGATACTATAAGATACCTTTAATTTGTGTTAAATGTTCATCTTAAATGCAAGTATATCACATAAATCAAAGGATTGATTGATGAATCCAACTACTGAAATTGAGAAGAGAAAGAGGGTTAAGTTTAGAAAAGAGATGTTGGTTCAATCCAAATTGGAACACTATTCAGTAATTGGACCATATTTGGAGTTGTAGATTTTGAATTTTAATTTGGTTTATATGGTTAGAAAGTTAATACTTAGGCCTAAAACATCTATAGAAATGCAATACTTAATTCTGTTATTTGAAAGTCTAAATTTTAACAACAATAAAGAAGTCATAATTTATCCTGCAACCCATATATTGTTTGGTGTTCAACCCAAATCTCGAGTTCTAGAAGTTCAAATGCACCAAATTTTTTTTGTTAGAAAGCTGAGATAATTTCTTAAAACTTTCATAAGGAAAGTCTATTCAAATTTAGACATCAAATTTGGACATTAGCAATAACTTTTTGTTCAGACAAGAAGAGAAGGATTGTCACCAAGTCAAGAAGTGGCCACCCACTCAACAATTAGTCATCAAATCAATAGTTTTAAATTTGGCCTACAAAACAAGGCATTTATCATGCGTTCAGGCATCTTGGTTTTCTAATTAAGTTCATCTTCTTGCTCTCTTTCTTTATATTTTTGCAATGCTTAGGTTTTGCTTTCATTAATCTATTATTTATGTTTTTTATTATAACCATGTTCTTATCTAGTTTATTTATGTTTTTCTTCTTCATTATATATAGCTAAGTTTATCATGTCAATGTAAAAATGTTACACTAATAATGTTAAAATAGATATAATATAAACTCAACATGAACTTTAATATTTATATCCAAGAAAATTGGTTATTAACATCTCTTATCTTTTTTTCCTTACTAATTATTACTACCTTACTTATTAAATATTTAATTTAGATTTGTGTTGTATAATATTTTGGTACAACAAATGCTTGACTCTTTCATAGTCAACTGTATTGTATAACTTATACTTGTGTTATCGAAGGAACTAGATTTGTTGTTAACATAAGTTAGTATCGTGAATTCCTGATAATATTTAAAAGTTTGGTGTTACTTAAATAAAATAATTAATATGATCATGTTAAAAATTTATAATGAAGTATTTAGGATAAATCATCCAATTGAAACCTCTTTTGTGTATGGTTTTCAGTTGAGTAATAAAAAGAGTTTATACTATATTTATTTTTAGTATCATTAGTAAATCCTCTAACCTTAACATTTGTTTTTATCATTATTTAATCTTCACATTAATCTTTCATCTCAAAGTCCTCTTTAACTTATTATTATTATTATTATTATTATTATTTGTAATTTATACAGTTCACCTCCATGTGTTTTGACCTCAATCTTGTCAGATTATTCATTACTTTGACACTCCTACATTTGAGAAAATCCATCAATCTTGTGGTTGTATCACCTACTGGTCCAAATAGGGTTACACACCTCTATGACATCTAAGACCCACTTCTCTAAGATAATATTGGTTGTCCAAAGCTCCTTAGAGGAGGGACTAGGAATACATCTTGAAAATTCAAACAAAAAACTCTATGGGAACACCATCCCTACCAGTAATGGGGGTTACTAATGGGTCATGATTTTTGTAAACCAACCTTATTTAAAAGCCAATACATGAAAGTCATAACCAAAATGAGATTACATCTTTGTCAACACCTAACTTGAAGTGGGATAAAGGCGCGTCCACACCCAAACCCATGTTAGGCTTGGGATGGGCCTACACCCAACTCTATGTTGGGCCTAGATGTGTTCACGCCTAACCCCATGTTGGGTTAGGAACACAACTCCTCCTAAGCTTAGGGTATGAGTTGAATCCAACGTCCCTCGGTTGAGTGCGCAAATGAAAGATCACTCCATACTGAGGCTCCTACATCCTAAGTCTGAGTTAATAATTATGATACCTATCATAATTTTGTTAAATATGAGTAAGTAGTCCATACTTACATTAATTATATATGATGATATGAGCAATAAGATAATATTATCTTACCTATATAAGATTATATTTTTACTCTCTTGTGTTGCATGAAACAAATCAAATCACATCATATAAAATAAGACAAGAATATATAGATAGAGGTTCTAACTCTGAGACATAAACATATTCTTTATATCTTCTTTCCTTGCCTCTTCTTTATCTCCATGAAAGCTAATTAATACCTTCATTAATGTTATTTGATACACAAAATATACATGGTATTGACTTAATATGTGAAGGGTCTTTCATCAACACTCCAAGGGAACTTTGTGCAGATATTTACTCGGGAAGAGATTTACACCCCCTAAAAAAATTCATTGAAGAAGAAGCCAATATCTTGAAGTGAAGGTCATAAAATGTACTGTGAATGACATATATGAATTTTTAGAAATAATTCATCCTCAGATATCCCCTATGATTTTTGTATTCTCATACGAAGTTAAGCTCACAATTGAACATTAGTTTTGTTTTCTTCCTCTAGCATTTTTTTTTCCAGATTAACTTTCATGTTTCAAAACAGTCTCTTTGTGGTCTAATTCGAAGTAATTATTTCATAACCGTTCAGGTGGAGTTCGCAAATTATTTTCTCGCAACTTCTTTTAATGTATTGCATCTCAGGTTGTGAAAGCCCGACCTCCAAATCTTTTTATTATTTTTTGAAGTGTCTTAGCTTGAACAAAGTTTAATGCTTTGCAAAGGCTATGGTTAAATTAATTATCCAATCGGACTTTAAGCATTTCGTTGATTGTCACCGTTCATGCGTGCGGAAGGGAATGCATAAAGAGATGTGAAAAATTGAAATTTCGTCGAATGTTCTTTCAAGCCTAGATGAAGCTTTTAGACTAGAAAGTAAAAAAGAAATCCCACCAACACTATGTTAAATTTAATCAGAACGGTTGATAGCTTGAAGAAAGCGTCAGTACATGGTTCCTGGCTTTATCAAGCATATTAACATAAAAATACATGCGATTGAAGATTTTGCGGCACAACCGGTTTATCAATCTCTCTTTATTCTTATTCTTATTCTTTGTTTTCCATACTGTTAAAGACGAGTCTACATGAATAAACAACTCAAAAGTCTACTGGGGCTCTCGTAATCCAAATTTGTGATATCATACACACGCAATTAATTTGAGACACCTTAAATTAATAAAAAAACATGAATTATATTATACTATTTATCAATGTCAATTCTCTTCATACAATAAAAAATAATCACCATTCTTTACCCAGTAATAGTTAGACGAGGGTTATTCTTTTCAAAGAGATGAGATTATAGTTTTAGGGTAAAAGGTGTAAAACTTTAGCGAACTACTTACTAGTCAAAGATCTATGAAAAAAATAAAAAGGTGTTAAAAAGTGTTAAAATAGTTAGATTATATTTTTTTTTCCTTCAATTTTAAAGTTAAGATACGAGAATCATGTGCATCTCATGTTCAATCTAAACCAGTTGTCCTCACATCAGAAGTGATGTCACTCAACTGAAGGGGGGAGAGAAGCAAAAGAAAAAAAGAGAGGCAAACGGGCATTCCATCTTGAGAATCAATGAACCATGAAATAAAATCTAATTCCTTGATCGCAAGAACATGATTCTAAAAACTGGCCAGTTCAAAATAGGCGTCCAAACCCAATTCCATATAAGAAGCCAGTCCTCGGCAATACAGCAACAACGCAAGCCTGTTTACATGTCATCATCAACTAAATTTACCGATTTCCATCTTCTTCTTGATTGCCTTTTGACCATGATATATAAATGAATCCAGTATGCCAGAAACAGTGAAAACACCTGGAGTATAAGAATAGTCAACCATTATTAACACACCTACTCATGAAATATATCAATATAAATGCACAAAAATATATAAAATGCAAACGGACATTGCTTTTCTTTTCCTATAGCAATCCTTAGATTCTATCAAACCTATAGTGCAAGTTATGAAAAAGACCAACACAAGTAAAAGGGAGCATCTATTGGACTTTTTGAGAAGAAATATAGTATTACCTCCAACTATGGCACACACATTTGTTAGGAAGTGCAAGAACGAAACGTGTTCTTCCATGAAAGTCACCTGCCAAATGCAAATCAGATGCAATCACTAGACCAAAAAACCTCTGAAGTGAAAAAAATTCAGTGACTTGCGCTAACTCTTGAGCTCGTTTGGTGGGCTAGACAAAGGCCTACCTTAATTGGAGAAAGGTCATAAAAGAAGAAAACTCCTGGAAGGGACTGAAGGCGACCTATGTCTGCGCCCCTAAAATGCTCAGTCACAGAAAACTGGAAAAAAGAATTAAAACTTGGTATATCACTTTAGATGATTTAAGACAACATATCAATGAACACTTATTGGACTGCGATCACACCTGATTTGACTGGATAGTGTGTCCACTCACATCTGTGTATACAGTAGGTACTACCTGCAAAAAGAAAGAGCCTGTTTGGGTAAAATGCTCGAGAACTGATTGCATTTCCTTAATTATTACCACTAGAAAGGAGAGGTGACAAGAAGAAACAGGAGAAGCATTTGTCCTGAAGAATAACCTTGATGAAATACTGGTACATCCCACTTGGTGTTTCTTGTGTCCATTGTACACTGAAAGTTAAAAAAATGAGTTTGACATTCCAGCATATACAATTTAATACACAGGAAAGAGGACAAACAAGTCAATCTTCAAGCCCAACAAATGGGTAGATGAAACCAGGATGCATGGAGAAATTTACCCATCAAGAGGATTAACAACACCGGGAAAATATTCTCCGAAAGTCAGCCTATTAATCTTGTGAGTTATCTGCATTACATTGTTCACATTAATCAGATGGTTTGTTTAACATAGCATGATGAGTATTTAAGAAGTGATTGATAAGTTCATATTCCTTGGCAGACACAAGTTCAGTAATTAATATTCAACAGAGATGCCCAGAAGAAGTAGAATCATGGTTTACATTAAAACTATCCTTCTGAAATGCCAGCAGATCATGCACGTGAACACCAGACTGCTGAAAACTCTTCCCAGGTGCAAAATGAAAATTTCCAGCCACCTTATTAACTTCTAAGAATCCATAAATGTTGCATCCTTCACCCTCTTCATCTTTAATCTTTTGGAGAAATCCCTCTCTTTTGCACTGAATGTTACATGTAAATCAGAAAACAAAACCATAATTAGAATAAATGAAAATATTTTTGTTGTAATTTGTTATTCAAGGCAAGCAGAAGCTAAGATTTTAGATTGATGCACCTCCAGTAGTCATCAGTTCACATATGGAATGAGAAATCTCAAGAAAGACAAACACAAGACAACATTCAGACACGCAACCACACAACACAAAAACATAGCCTCTAGCTCAAACTTGGAAGTATTCCCAGGCAACACCAGTGCCCCAAATTCATAGTTGACTGTATTGAATATTTTCAGAGCATCAAGAGATGGATTTTCTATCATGTTAGTGGTGTTGCAGCTAATAATTGTGCAGGAATCGCCTAATACAATACTACTATTCATTATCCCAAAAGGAGGAAGAAAGGAGAAAGAAAGGGAGATGGTCACCTAAACGTTAATTTTTCTTGGTTACAGGTACAAAGTAAACAACGGCAGGAAAGGCCAACGAAAAAGCATTAGCAATATTGCCAATTAAGATACTGATCAGAGAATCATAAAGTTAACATATGCAAGAGTCTTAACCGCATTCATCCAGTTTGTTCTAGCAAATTGAATCTAGAACTCCTATAAAAAATGACACAATAAAGTACCTGGTCCATTAAATCTGGATTTGTCACAGCCCAACCTTTCTTTCGATACGCTTCACGAACTTCCTCACAAGAATTACAGCAGTCTTCATCTGACTGCAATACAAAAGGAGATACAATAGGGAGTAAAACTATGGGTTAGATAAAGAATATAATAGACATGTGACTGCTCCTAGTTGCAAGGAGATGAATTCTGATTTTATCCAAAAGGAACTAGAAAGACAAAATACAGGCTGCAACAAAGAAAATAACACATTAGATAAATAATGGAGAAACTAAGGTCTGCCAGTTGCACAATAAAATCAGAAGCAGCTAAATAATTATTACTAGAAGCAGCAAGTTCTATAAGATGCACTTAGCCAACAAACATGATACAAGAAAAACCCCTGGAAAAGCATCAAGTGAAAAAGCATTCCAGAAAGTAAACATTGCCAGGTGAACAAAAAATATTAGGAGTTCTGAGTAGATTGTCCCACATGTATGCAGTTTAATAATAAAAATGAGATGAGACAGTTATTTCTTAGCATTGATGCTAGACAAACTTACCGCTTCCGCACCATAACAGGAGCCACAATATGTCTCGTTGTGCTCAAGCCTGCCACCATGCCTCTGCAAAGGCTTTTCAATCTGTGCCAAGCATGAAGAGTCAAACATGTGATGAGGGGGGAGGGAAGGGGATGGGGTACAAATTGTTTAGAGTCCAAGAATGATATTGTCAACAGTGGAGTAAAGAAAGAAATAGCCAAATTGCACTTAGAAAAACAATGGAGAATTATAAGCATTGCTTGGAGATCAAGGAGATGAAGGAGAAAAAGCTCCTCTGAAAGAAAGCACAGCCTAACATTTCTATTTTTCTGCCCCTGGCTTGTAAAATACGATTAGATCCAACTAAGCTCCACAAAGCCACCAGGCTAAAATAAAACACTTACAATCAACTATCTATATCTCCGACAAAGGACACCAATGTCAGATAGTCAAGCTTACAGTGAGCCAACAGCAAAACAGAACCCCCCTTGAATGATACCATGCCTTAACTTCTATCATGTTATGCATGCTTTTTTTTTTTTTTTGGTGTGTGCGCGCCAAGCAATACATGCTTCCAGCAGACAGGATTGGTTCTTTTCATTGGTAATTTATTTCATTTTTCAACCCAAGCTCGGCTCGTCAAATGACTCAGAAAAACAAGATAGATTCTCTTCTGCCATTCACATTAGTCATAGCACAAATTAACATAACCCTAAAACAAGCAGACAAAATACTGCTGATTACGTGATGAATTCACACAAAAATTAGCACTCGAAAAAAAATCAAAGTTAATTGCTCAAACTCAGTTCAATTCACAGATCACATAACAACGGTTTTTTTAACATGGAAAGTTTAAGCAAAACTGAATACCAACCTTAGGGGCACCAATTCCATCTTGCCGTGCTTCTATTACATTTCCATGAAAATCTAGTCTTTTCTTAATTATATCATGTTTCTGCAAGGCATCAAAAACAGAAAATTAAAAACTTGGGAAACAACCAGGTCAAGAGCATTAAGCGAAGCATTGCATGCAAGTGTGTCTATATATATATATATATATATATATATATAAGGGTGAGGTCTTATGGTACATACTACATCAAGATGTTGCTCTCCACTAATATCCATGGCATCAAGGCTAAGAATAGAGCATGGAAGAGCGGGGAACGTGACATCAAACTGCAGTTTCAAGCATCACATGAATCAATTACTAGAGCAATTCATCCAAGCAAGCGTATTAGGACCAATTGATACACATTGAAAAGAACATTACATTGATACGTAGAGTTTCTCCTCTCGAAGTATCCACCACTAGTTTTGTTTCAGTTACCGCATGAAGATATAATCCTGCAAAAATAAATCTAACCAAAATAAGAACACCAATAAACACAAACAGTACAAAATTTGAAAATAAAATAAAATAAATCCAACAAAAATCTAAACCCCATCCCATCAATTTCTCAAAAACCAACCATCAAAGCTACCATACTCAATGACCAAAAATAAGAATAAATAAATAAAAAAGAGCAAATATAGTAAACATACGGAGCTCGGAGAAGAAGAGGAGAAACATAACGATAGAGGAAGCGAGAGTGATAACACCACCGGAAAGCGTACGGCTGTAGAAATCCTCGTTGATTTTTGGATACGCATCCAAATTCCTTAGCTTGCTCATTAACCCCTCCATTTTCTCAATAATTAGATCGATACTTCCTTTAGTTTTTCTTATTCGTAACCTAATCTACGGGTTTTTTTTCTATACAAACCCAAGATTTCATTTATTTAGGTATAAAGAGTAGGTGCAAATCAAAATTATGAGCTGTTTAGACGCACCTCGCCGCTTCGATCTTATTGGTTTATTAGGGAGGCGTTGAAGGATTTTTGAGATCTCTGTCTCTTGTTTCTTTTCTTTTCTTTTCCCTTTCCTTCAACTTTCACCGATACGGATACGTATGTCCCGCGGGCGGTAATTACGCTCTACGGATAAGTGTACTTCTTTCTACATGCATCCATTTTTTTCGTCTTTCACGTCTAATTGGGTGTTTGACAGCGTGAAAATGTGTGAAGATATATCAAATTAATATATATTATAAAAGTGCATTGGAGTTATAAAAAATATTAATTTAACATTTTTTATGAAAAAAATTAAAAAGAATTTTGAAATATAGAAACTATTATAATACAACATTAAAACACCTTCTAATTATTTTCTTTTAGACCATATTTTTAAATATTTTTAAGTATTTTTTTATTTTATAAATTTTCCTCATGCCATTAAGGTTTTTTTTTTAAAAAAATAAGAATTCATTGAAGTAAAATTTAAGTCATCTAGTTTATTTTTCACATCATTAGTGTTACATTAATTTTTACTAAAAAAACCCACTTATTGATACTAACTAGAAAACTAACACTACAGGTTATGGCAGAGGAAGAGAAAATTTGATGTTCATGGATATAATTGTTAGATTTGAATTTTATAATTATATCAATCTAATTTTTGATATTTTACTATTTATAAATCCAATTTATTTAACTTTTTTGAATTTAAACAATTAAATATATCAAGTTGGTTTAATTTTTTTTTTGAATATTACAAATTTTTATAAATTAACTTTATATTGCTACCTTTCATGAATTCATAGATAGATATATAAAATAGGCTATAAGTGTCATCATGTCTTTGCCGTATAATAATATTTCTTACCATGTGCAACTATTAAATTCTAATTACCACTTTTTTTCTCTCTAATAAAAATATAAAGTTCTATTTTTATTATGTTAAATAAATTTAATAAAAAGTTTACTGATAAAAATTTTAAAGTTGAAATATTTTTACATAAAATAAAAATAATTTACAAACTATTAAATATAAAAAAAAACAAAATAAATTTAAGAAAGGTTGAATTTGTCAAGTTTAAAAAATTTTAACCCATGATATTATTTTTTTAATTTATTATTTTTTATAATATCTATTTTATAAAACTTTGACCGGATGAGTCGAATTGCAAATATTAAATAAGCCGGTTTCTTAAACACCCCTGACCCTGTGCAGCAACAATCGTAATTACTTTACCTAATACGTAATGTTTACTTTCTACCATCAAGCAAGTAGTCTTCTAATTCATCTTCTATGTACTTACTATATATACGGTAAAGAGGAGCCGGAAGTAATAGACATGTTTGGAGGCGTGGTTGTTGAATCTTGGTGACGGAAAAACCGAGGCCCACAAAGAGGTTTGTATGTATTCAGTTTAGAGGATTTTGAGTATGGAACGACGAAGGAGATGGAGGCCCATAGAAAGGTACAGAGATTTGGGCAATGAAATGTGATCTGCAAGTGGCATAATTAGATGACTCCTGAGAGAATCTATTAGGTCAAAATTCTCGAGAAATGGTGTGCTTCTTTCGACAATTTCCCAGATCTGTTCAAATGGCTTGCTTACTTGACCATGCGGCTGTGATTCTATAATTAGATAACAAGCTTCATAGTGGAAATTGATTTTCCATATTCAGTAGAGCGACTGCCCGATGATTCACCGAGATCTACTGGCTTTCATATTGCAACAACTGGCGAGTGCCCGTGAAACTTTGAATTCCCATTCAGAATTAACAGAGACGCTAAAAGTCGTGGGAGTTTTACTGCAGCTCAAGACCTGTTACAGTGAAATTACCATGTTTTTCTTGAGTGGAAAAACATGAAGCTTTGAGGGTGGAGATGCTTGGGGTGTTTACGTTTCTTTAAATTTTTCAGCATGTTAAAAATATTTTTTTACCCTCAAATTTTAAACAATTTAAAATCATTGATCAAAGATTTGTTTAAATTTTTAAAACTCTTTTAATAATAAAAATATTTATTTACTTCAAGATAAAAAAATTATTAAATTATTGAATAAGAGTTTTTTAAAGTTTTCTAATATCTATTTACATTAAATGTTGATCTTTAATTTAAAAAAATTAAAAAAATTTTTACATGTGACAATATTTTTGTACCTTTACAAAGGTATTCCAGTAATGATAGGTATTTTCATATTATTTTTTAATCTTTTAATGAGAAAAGATATTGGCATGTATAATGTCACTTGATGATCAAAGTTAGTATTTCACTGTTTCTTTAGATGCAACACCATATTTTTTTTAGGTGAAGTGGCATGTTATAGCTTATAGCAGTCAAACTATCGTTGATGGTCAAATTTTTTTCTCTATACTGAGAGATAAACATTGTGCTATTTTCAAACATTTTAATTTTGATTATTTTTCTTTTAATTTTTATTTTTTATTTATAAAAAGTATTTTTTTCTTTTCAACTTAGTCTTTCATTTACAATTTCTTATATGTTTTTTTTTTAATTTAAGTCCTTACTTTTTTTAATTTTTGATTTGTTCTTCTTTTTATAGAAGTTTTTTTTTTTCAATGTAGTTCTTTAATTGCAATTTCTTATATATTTTTCATTTCGGTCGTCATTTTTTTAATTTTTTTTTGGCATTTTTCTTGAAGTTTTTTTAACTTTTAATTTTATCATTTAATTAAATTTTATTGTTTTATTTTTTTAATTTGACCTTTATTTTATGTGTTGAATTTTTAATGTAAAAAAACACATTACAACAACTTTCATACTTATTATTTTTTTTTTTGTTCTAAAAAATTTGCAACTCAAGTGAAACACAGGTTAAATGGCTACTCGATGCCATTGTGAATTAATCCTGATGTCTGGGGTAGGAACATCCCTGTGAGTTCCGATGAGGTAACATATTTCTTTCTTCTTTCTTGTTCACAACCAATCCCACCTTCTACTACAACTGTAATCATGGTCTGAACAGGGAAAGGTTACCTCTCCCCGTGTGCCCATTTCAGAAGAGGAAAATTTTTTGTGCGGTAGTTGACCAGGATCCACCCCCACGCCCCTCTTTTTTTGGGTGCGCATAGCTACTGCTTCTTCTTCTTTTTTTCCCTACACAGGCTCCATGCTTATTGCTATTTGCTAATATCTTTTAATTAACTTGCACTTACCATCCAATAATTTTCCATTCATTCAATGCTTTAAAAACAAGTTTGGAGCAGTAGGTTTTGGTGGACCAAAGGCTACGACTGGGAGATCTGTGCCCTTTTTTTATATAACGTTTGAATATTGAAATTATTTATTTATTTATTTAACATTCTATGGAACTTGATTATATATTGACCATCTTGACTGTTGTTCCACATAAACCACAAAATGCTTTGGTGATTTAAATTTTCCATAATGATTGGTGATAGTCTTTTCTTTAACAACCTCCATGAGACATGGTGTGTGAACTATTTTTTAATGGTTATAAAACTTAAAAAATGGTTTGTTAAAGATTATAAAGCTTGAAGTGTCATTTTTTAATAATTACCGTTTCTTAATGGTTGTGGATTTTGAAGATCTCAATGATTTTAGAGCTCAAATAGTGTTTCCTAATGGTTATAGAGCTCATAGAGTCTTTTTTCAATGAATTGTTTTAATAATTACACATATGGAAGAACAGTTTCTCAATGGTTGTGGATTTTAAAAACCTTAACAATTTTAGAGCTCAAATAGTGTTTTCTAATGATTATAGAGCTCATAAAGTCGTTTCTCAATGATCGTGGAGCCTAAAGAGTTGTTTCTTAATGGTTGTGTAGCTTAGAGATACATTTCTTAAAGGTTGTTATACGTTTGATGAATCGTAAAGACTGGTGACTCCCAACCTCCTATCAAATATGAGAGGAGCATTTTTCTTTTATGTCTTTAATCCATGTATGCTCTCAAATCTTTTTTTTCCTTCTTTTTCTTTTTTTTTGTTGTTGTAAATATCATTAGAATTGTAATATTGTTACTTATATTTTTATGCTATAATTGTGTTATTAGGTTATATTTTTTTTCCCACCACGCAAACGATCAAATAGGTCAAGATAATTTTAGGGGTTGTCAATTGTGTGATGTCGTGACAATCATCCTTCTTAAGTGGGATTTATCAATTGTGTGGTATCGTGACAATCATCCTTTTTAAGTGGGATTATCAAGAAAGATGTGGGTGAAAAGAGGGGAATGAAAGTTGTCACTTAATATTTTGGTCACTAAAAACCCTTAAAGTCTACTAGAGTCTGGGTAAGGAAATTGATTGTGCAAAGGGAAGATATGTCACCCTAATGCACTCTATCTATTGTAAGTTGCTTTGTTGTTTGTTTTAAGTCTTGTTTTTTCATACGACCAAATGATTGATATCTTCTCCCAAGTGTAGGAGTATTAAAGTAATGAACAACCTGGTAAGACCAGGGTCAAACCACATAGAGGTTAACTATACAAATTATTGATGCTAAGGATGATGATAATGAGTTAAAGAGGACTTTGAGATGTAAGATTAATGTAAAAATCAAACAATGATACAAACAATTGTCAACATTAGATGATCCACTAATGATATTTCAAACAAGTATAGTATAAACTCTTTTTATTACTCAACTGGAAACCACACATAAAGGAGATTTCATTCAGATTATAAATTGTTAACATGATTACATTAGTTATCTTATTCAAATAATGCTAATACTTGTAAATGTTGTTAGAAATTATGATTATAACTTATGTTAACAACAAATCAAGTTCCTTTCATAGCATAGGTGTCAGTTATACCATACAATTGGGCTATAAAAGTGCTAAATATTTGTTGCACCGAGAGTTATACAATATAAACCTAGATTAACCATTTAACAATCAAAGTATTAAAAGTGAACAAAATAATAAATACAAAACATGTTAGTATCAACCATTAAAGTCCATATTAAGTTTACACTATACTTATTCTTACACCATTAGTGTAACCTTTTCACCTTGGCATAATAAACTTAACTAAATATAATGAAAAAAAATAAAAATAAATAAGATAAGATAAGAACATAAATAAGATATAAGTTAATTGACTAAAAAAAAGGAAATGAAAAGCATAAACAAGAGATTAATATAAGCAAAACTTAAGCATTACAAAAATATAAAGAAAGTGAGCAAGAATATGATCTTGAACTGAAAACCAAGATGCTTAAATACATGACAAATACTTTCTTTTGTAGGATAAAATTTAGAACTATTAATTTGATGACTAATTGTTATGTGGGTAATGACATCTTGACTTTGGTAACAATTCTTATCTGTTTGTTTAGATAAAATGTTATTGCTAACATTAAAATTTGAACATATTGTTTTCATGAAAGTTCTAAGAAATTGTATCAGTTTTCCAACAAAAAAAAATCAACGTATTTATACTTTTAAAACTCGAGATATAGGCTGAACACTGAATACTGAATAGTATTTGGACTGCAAGATAAATTCAAACTTCTTTTTTGATGTTAAGATTTGGACTTCTAAATGACAGAATTGAATATTGGACTATCACGAATTTTAGGTATATGTCTTTGCTTTCTAGTCATATAAACCAAACTGAAATACAAATCTACAACTCTAGATATGACCCAATGATTAATATTGTTCCAATTTGGACTAAACTAGCATCTCTTTTCTAGGCGTAGCCCTTTCTCTGTCCTTTCACTTTCAATAGTTAATCATATCAATCAATCTTTTGAATTATGAGATATACCTGCATTTAAAATGAGCATTTGCCATAAATTAAAGCTATATTATATTATCAAACTTGTTATTATAAAACATTTTTATGTTAAGGAATTTAATGATACTTTAAGTGTAATATAATGATATAAAGTCTTAATGGGAATGCATTTTTAAATACTAATCACAAGCATTTAGTTTTGTCTTTACCATATATAAGATCTTTGGAAGTGCTTTCATGAAGAGGCCGACCAAAATTGGAAGATGACGCCTCCTTTTATTGTTTTTTAAAAGTAATTATCTTCATTAGATCATGTCTACAAAATTGTTTTGAGTATCATGTTTTAACCTGTTTCAGTCTTGTCGGCAATTTGACTCATAATGCCATTAGACTTCTTTTTATTAAATAACCCTTTTCTTTTTAATAATATCAGGTATTCTTTTCATACTCACACCAGAACACCTTATAAATCCATTGCGCTAAGAATAATTGGCTAAATTTTGATATGCCATCAATCAATAAAATTTAAGTTCGGCTAATCATTCTCTACTGTATTTCCTTCTCCCTAAAAATCTATACATGGTCTCATGTTTTCTCAAAGCTTATTGAAAAATCAAAGTTTTAGTACAAAAACAAAAATCAAGTTGATGTTTTTTCTAACTTATAAGTTTTGGAAATTCAAGTGATCTCTTAGAAAGGTAACATACACCAAGAAAAACCTAAAGAACAACCAAAATACCATGAGATGACTTCAAAACTGAGCTTTAGCTTAGTGAATAAACATATTTGTATAAGAAAAAGCAAGGTTTATCAATCCTAAATGCATGTGTTTGAAATGAGGAATGACCATCTTTGATAGTCCTTTCACAAGACTAAAAAATCCTTTAAAGTCCCCTTTCAAGCATTATATGTTTTTCTTGAGAAAATTCACTCTGACTAAGATCGCACCTCACACTGTGGGGCAAGTACAAGAAATAGAAAAATAATCCAAATATATGAGATATATATATATACCAAACAAAACTAGGGCATCAAAGAATTTAAAGACTTTAAAAGGTTTGAGTATACAACAAAAATAACTAATATAATGATGATGTTTAAAACTCAAATGAAGAAAACAAAGAGAAGAAAGCCCAAGCCTGACACTAAGGGGTATGATGAACCATTTTGCAAATTAATTCAAAGGTCAAGAAATCCATGAATGAAAAAGCTCCAGGAATAAGTACATATGATCCTGATTATTACTTAAAAGTATATTTTTATCAAGGTTTTATATCATTATTTTCCACTTAAAGTATCAATAACTTCTTAACTAAAACATGTTTTATAATAACATATCTAATAATATAAGATACCTTTAATTTATAGTAAATATTCATTTTAAATAAAGGCCTATCACATAAATAAAAGGATTGATTGATGAATTTAAGAATTGAAATTAAAAGGATAAAGAGATGACAAAACTTAAAAAAGAGATGTCGGTGCAGTCTAAACCGGAACACTATTCAGTAATTGAGTCATATCTAGAGCTATAGATCTCAGATTTAGGTATACTTTATATGGATAGAAAGGTAAGATATAAGTTTACAACTTTTATATAGAGCCTAAGATTTAAAAAGGTTATTTTCAAGTCCAAATTATAGCAACAACAAAGAAGTCTGAATTTGTCTTTCAGCCCGAACACTGTTCAGTATTTGACCTATATCTAGAATTTTAGATGTCCAAATGACCATAATGTTTTACCCTAAAAAGCTGTGATAATTTTCTACAACTTTCATGTTTTCAAGTGGTTTTAATTTTGATGTTATTAATAACATTTTAGGCAAACAAAAGAAGGATTGTTACCAAGTCAAGAGTTGACCACCCACTCATCAATTAGTCATTAAATCAATAGTTTTCAATTTTGGCCTATAAAATGAGGCATTTGCCATGCATTTAGGGATCTTGTTTTTCAGATCAAGATCATTCTCTTACTTTCTCTCTTTGTATTTTTTTTGTAATGTTTATGCTTTGCTTTCATTAATATCAAGTTTATACCTTTCATTTCCTTTCATTTACTTTGCTAACTTTTATCTTATTTATGTTCTTATTTTGTTTATTTATTTTTCTTTCTTTCATTATGTTTAGTTAAGTTTATTATGTCAAGGTAAAAAGGTTACACTAATGGTGTAAGAATAAGTATATTGTAAACTTAATATGGACTTTAATGTTTAATACTAACATATTTTGTATTTGTTATCTTGTTCACTATTAATACTTTACTTGTTAAATGACTAATCTAGATTTATGTTGTATAACAATTGGTACAACAAATACTTGGTACTCTTATAACACATACTATATGGTATAACTAACACCTAAGCTATGAAAAGAACTTGATTTATTGTTAACATAAGTTATAATCATGAATGCCTGACAAGATTTACAAGTATTAGCATTAATCGAATAAGATAACCAATGTGATCATGTTAACAATTTATAATCTGATTAGAGTCTCCTTTGTGTGTGGTTTCTAATTGAATAATAAGAGTTTATACTATACTTATTTGACATACCATTAGTGGAACCTCTAACCTTGATATTTGTTATTTTCATTGTTTAATCCTTACATTAATATTCTATTTCAAAGTTCTCATCTTTTTCTCCTTTTTTTTCTTTACTAGTAATAATAGTAGTATTGTTGTTGTTGTTGTTGTTATTGTTACTATTATTATTGTTGTATTATTGTCATCTATAATTTATACAATTAACCTCCCTATGGTTTGATCCTAGTCTTGCCGGGTTATTTATTATTTCAACACTCCTACACTTAGGAGAAGATATTAATCTTTTAGTCATGTCAAGTTTTTGGCCCCGTTACTGGGAGATAAGTTCTTGTATAAATTATAATATTTATTTTATTTTCTTTTTTCTTTCTTGTATATAACATTGTTTCTTTTGTTTTGTTTCTTCTTCTTTTGTTTTCTTTTTCCTTTTATTTTACTCTTACACATACATGAGAGTGTGATCATGTACATTAAATGGTAGACTTTGTAAGGTATCCTCATTATTTTCAGAAAATATAGCCGAAGAAGATGATCAATCACTTCATAATGAGAATAATAAGAATAACCGGGTTAGAACACTTAGAGACCACATGAATCCCATAAGAACAAGTGCACCATCATGCATAGTTTCCCTCTTGATGCATCTCATTTTAATTTTAAGCCAAACATTATTCAACACTTAACTTTTCATGGCTTAGATTCAGAAAATTCATACTTGCATTTAAGGGAATTTGAGGAGGTTTGTAATACCTATAATGACTCAAATTATAGCATGAACACCATCAAATTAAAGCTTCTTCCTTTTTTATTAAAAGATAAAGCTAAAATATGGCTATAAAATTTGAGATCGGGATCCATTTGTGCTTGGGATGAAATGAAATAACAGTTTTTAAGGAAGTTTTTCCCATCTCACATAACAAATTCTTTCAAAAGATAAATCACCACTTTCACTCAAAAACCAGGAGAAACATTTTACAATATTGGGGTAGGTATCAAGACTTACTTAATACTTGTCCTCATCATGGTTTTGAAACATAGAGATTGGTTTCATATTTTTATGAAAGGTTAACACCTTGATATAGGCAAATGGTTAAATTGATATGCAATGGAACTTTTAAAGATAAAGACCCTGATGAAGCAATAAAGTACTTAGACTTGTTAGTTGAAAATGTTCAAAATTGGGACACCGTAAGTACTTATGAGGCACCAAGTAAAACTCAACCTCATACATCTAGTAGAGGTATGTATAACCTTAGGGAAGATCATGATCTCCAAGCCAAGTTTGCATTTTTAGCTAGAAAAGTCAAGACACTAGAACTGAAAAAAAGTGGTCAATTAAAATTTATTAAAATCATTGCGTGTCAAATATGTGAAACAAATGAATACTTAACTAATAACTGTCCAACCTTGCTTTCTTTTAAGTAATGTCTCCATGAACAAACTCATGCTTTAAACAGTTTTTAAAGAGCCAGTCATAACCCATACTCGCAAACATACAACCCTAGTTGGAGAAATCACCTAAATTTCAGGTGGAATAGTGATAATAAAAATATACAAACTTCACAACCACTATTTTAAGCATACCATAATTTTTAAAATTCTCATGGATATGCACCTCTTTATGCTCCACCTCCTAGACGAAATCTTAAGGAAACATTGCATGAATTCATTGAAAAGCAAAAGACAATCAATACTTCACTTGCTTAAAACATGACAGATTTTAAAGTTACTCTTGCAAAATTGACATTTGCTCTTAATTTCCAAAAGAAAGGTAAGTTTTCATCTCAACCATAATAAAATCCTAAGGGGCAATACAATGCAAGTGCAAGTAGTTCCAAAAATCAACACATGGATCAAGTCAAATCTGTCACTACTATTTACAGTGGTAAGGTTGTAAAAAACCCACTCTTGAACCTTGTGAGAAAGATGATGAGTCAATCTTTAAGGGTAAGGAAGGGGTTGAATATGGAATTTATGAAGAAAAGACTGATTCTCTACCAGCATTTCCATTTCCTTATGCCATGACTAAACAAACAAAAGTCAATCACAACTCTGAAATCTTTGAAACTTTCAAACAGGTAAGAATCAATATACCTTTGCTAGATGCTATTAAATAGGTTCCTTCCTATACTAAATTTTTTAAAGATGTATGCACTGTGAAGAGGAAATTGAATGTGAAATAGAAAGCCTTTTTAGCTGAACAAGTAAGTGTCGTTCTTCAGAACAATAATGCTTTGAAATATAAAGACCCTGGTTGTCCTTTAATTTCTTGTGTTATTGGAGAACATAAAATTAAAAGAGCCTTACTTGATCTTAGAGCCAATGTGAATTTACTTCCATATTTAGTTTTTTAAAGTTTCAATCTAGGTGACTTAAAACTAACTTCTGTAACTCTTTTACTTGTTAATAGATCTGTAAAAGTGTTTAGAGGAATAATTAAAGTTGTGTTAGTACAAGTTAATAAATTCATTTATCTTGTGAATTTTGTTGTTTTGAACACATAACTTGTTAAAGCATGTAATTCATTTCTTGTTATTTTAGGACGTCTGTTTCTTGCAACTTTTAATGCATTGATTAATTATAGGAATTGACAGATGAAGCTATCTTTTAGAAACATGACACTAGAGATGAATATTTTTAACATTTGCAAATAACTTGGAGATGATAATGATTCACAGGAAGTAGATCTTATTGATGAATTAGTTTATGATCAATTTGAATCTATTATGAGTAAAACAAAGTTTGATGAATCTAAAGATATACAAATGATTTATTCTCAGGAAGGGATCACAGATGAAAAAAGCATAAAAAATATTGATGCGAATCTTTTATCAAGAGTGACAATAAATTTGACATCTGACATCACACCAATCGATGATTACTTTCTTGAAAAATCATTACTTTCTCTTAGTCCAATGCCTTGGTATGATAAAAATATTAATTTTCTTGCTTCAAGAGATTTGCCAGCTAATTGGAATACCTAAGACAAAAAAAAGTTTCTGAACAAAGTGAAGAACTTTTATTAGGATAACCCTAACTTATTCAAATATTATCTTGATCAACTATTTTAAAGATGCATTCCTGATAATGAGGTAAGTAGTGTTATTCAACTTTATCATTCTGAAGTATGTGGGAGTTATTTTTCATTAAAAAAACAGCTCCAAAAATCTTTCAAAATAGATTTTATTGGCCCACTATGTTTAAGGACACACATGTATTCTGTAAAATTTGTGAAAATTATCAAAAAGTTGATACTGGTTAAAAAGTTTTGTTCTATAAATCTCAACTCTATTTATTTCTTAGAGAGCTAAGATCAAGATAAGACAGTCCATTTATTAAGGAACATATGTATCCTTATAGGGCTTATGATATTAAGAATCCAAAGGATGACAATGTTTTTAAGGTAAATGAACATCGTTTGAAAGCTTATTTTGATAATTTTTCTAGTAAAAATGAATCAACTAGTTTGAATGATCTTGTAGATAAATGTTGATTATTATTTTTTTCATATTGTTTTTGTGTTTTCTGTTTTTTTTTAGACTCTTAGTTTGCTAGTCTCACTTACCCCAGTTAAATAATGGATAACAATACTTCGTGACTCTTAAGTCAGTTCTTTTAGTTTCTCATGATCACTGATATCTGTGTATATATTTGTTTAATTCCTTGTTCCTTCTTTTCTCTTTACATCTCTTTTCTACTTCTCATCTTAAAAAACAGACACCACTTTTGAAAAATTAAAAAAAATATTTTTTTACTTTGCCTCAAAATGCGATTACAAAAATTTACCAAGCTAGGTGCGCAAGATTAATATTGTTAATGGATTATGGAATTCTTGAAGATATTCGTTGGTTGATTGAAGCAAAGGTTCGATTATTAGGTGAGCCCTCTAATTCATTTATTTCACACATACTTGGAACAAATAAAAGCACTTTTACCAAGAAACATCATGCAAAATGACTGAAAGTCTATCATCGATGTGCTAGTTGGACTTGTAATGCACAATGTCGTTCTTTATGAATGATATCTATAAACCGTGAAAATAAAATACAATTAATTAAGGATGGTTTGAGTAAGGAGTCTTTAAATAATCTTCTATTAACTCTTGAGACGCATCGTAGTGGAGATGTGCATCGTACAATTCATGATTTATGACTCTATTTTTATAAAAAAAACATGATTGACTTAGTCTTAGGAATCTGACTAAAAAAGACCTTGTTTGCTAGCTTTTAAGAAAATAGGATAAAAAGCCTATCTTTAACCTATAAAGGGTGTATAAGCCGTTCTTGAATGTAAAACCAAGAGAAGATGTGAGCCACAATCACAATTACCTGTACATACACACACTTTTTAAAAAATAAATAAACAAAGAGAGAGAGAGAGTGTGTGTGTGTGTGTGAGACTCCAACTGCCCTACATATAAGTGGTATGATTGCTTTTTTAATTTCTTATCTATAAAATCTTATCTTCCTTCCTTTCATTTCTTCTCAACCCATACATTTAAGAAATATAGAAGTGTGTAGAAATGGCAAGTTCCTTAGGTAATCACATAAGAAATATTTATGTTTTCGGTGGATCTAGTCCTATGAAAGAAAAAAGAGTTTTTAGAATTAACAAATTATCTTGGCTAGGTGCTAGCTGAGAGAAAAATTCATTTAGTATATAGGGAAGGTAGTCTTGGGTTAATGAGAGGTGTGTCAATTGCTGTATTTTAAAGAGGTAATCAAGTTTTGGGGGTCATCCCCAAAGCTTTAGCACAAAGAGACATCATTAGAAAAACAATTGGAGAGGAACTACAAGTCTCTATAATGTCTGCTCGAGTGAATGCAATGTTTAACCATACTATGTGGTCTAGGTACATTGGAAGAAATCTTTCATATTTCCTCTTGGCCCAACTACATATTCACTATAAACCTATAGGTTTATTAAATGTTAATGGTTGTTATAATAAGTTATTGTCTTTTCTTAATCATGCCGTGGAATAGAAATTTCTAACATCTTCTACACGACAAATCATAAGCTCTGCTGCTATTGCTGAATAATTGATTAACCAACTACAATATTTTATTTCCTGTAATTGATCTCTCTATGAGTTGCATAAATTGGTCATCTAAGGAAGCCATAAAAAGCTTAGATTAGATTTGAGTCTTTATTTGGGAATCTTTATGTCTTTTGCTTTTATTATTGTGTTTTGTTGTTTCTTATATTAGTTTAAATGTGTATCAAGTTTGTGAATGTTCATTATTTCAAGTGATGTCTTCTGTACTCTATCTTTCTACCTTAGAACATTGAGAACAATGTCTCATTTTGGTTGGGGGGAGAGGGTAGTAGCTTTCAAAAAACAATTAACAAAATATATTTTCTATTTCATAAAATATTTGCAAAATTGTTGTTACTAGGATGACAGGGTAAATGAGCTCTTTTGTTAAAGTGACTTTTGAGATGCATCTTAGCAACCATTTTTAACAAGGTCTATTACAATACTTCTTGAAATATTCAGGTTTACAAACTCTTGTATTATTATATATTAATTTTGCTCATATACTCATTTAACAAGTATTCTTAAACTTTAATTTTCACAATCACACTTTAACATATGATTATAAGTTGCATATTGAATTATTATATTATTTATGTTCTTTTGTTAAAGGTAACAACTAAGGGAAATAAATAGTATATAATTTGGAAAAAAAACAAAAAAAGAGAGCAAAAAACAAAATGATGATAATAAAAATATAGATAAGTTTGGTTTCGTAGCCTCCCTAACCTAAGTAATTAAGCTCGAAGGAGTGTTTTAACACCTAATACACTAAAATCAACTGACTTGGGAGCTATTGGTCCAATGCTTGTTCCATGAGTTAAGGAGAAAAGCTTAAGGGAATTAAATATTGAACTATCTATTATCAGTATCTACAACTCGAGTTACTAATCTTGTAGGGGTGTCTCAACACCTAATGCCTTAAAATCAACTGGTTGAGGAGTCATTAGCTGAAAACTCGTTACATAGGTTAAAGATGCATTATGTTTTAAGTTACATATATATATATATGTAAAAAACAAAAGAAAAAAAGAAAAAAAATATCAACCTAAGGAAGGTAACCTTAGACATTAGAACAATAATTTTGTTTTCTTCCAAGTCAAGATCCATAACTATGTGTTGATATATTAAGCACAAAAAAAAGGTTTATTAATATCTTGTTTAAGAGGTATTGAGCAGATATATAAATTTAATAAGAGTTTGTTTATCGAGATAGATTAATGGAAGTTGAATGATAAATATCTTGCTTTGTAGAATTTACAAATTATTTTTCTATTTTTCTATTTTGATTATTAGAGACTAGTAATAAGCTGGTTCATGGTGTAATTAGTAATTAAAAGTGCATTTTTATCAAGGTTTTATATCATTATTTACACTTGAAGTATCAATAACTCCTCAACGAAAACATATTTTACAATAACATATCTAATTATATAAGATACCTTTAATTTATGGTAAATGTTTATTTTAAATGTAGGCCTATCATATAAATAAAAAGATTTATTGATGAATTTAAGAACTGATATTGAAAGGATAAAAAGATGGCCAAACTTAGAAAAGAGATGTCAGTGCAGTCCAAACTGGAATATTGTTCAGTAATTGGGTCATATCTAAAGCTCTATATCTTAGATTTAGGTCTATGTTATATGGATAGAAAGGTAGATAGAGGCCTATAATTTTTATATGGAGACTAAGATTTAAAAAGGCTATTTTCAAGTCCAAATTGTAACAACAACAAAGAAATCTGAATCAGTCTTCCAGTCTGAGCACTATTCAGTGTTTAGGCTATATTTGGAGTTTTAGAAGTCCAAATGACTATAATGTTTTACCCTAGAAAGTTGAGATAATTTCCTACAACTTTCATATTTTCAAGTGGTTTTATTTTTGACGTTATTAATGATGTTTTAGGCAAACAAAAGAAGATAAAGATTGTTACAAAGTCAAGAGTTGGTCACCCACTCATCAAGTAATCATCAAATCAATAGTTTTCAATTTTGGCCTATAAAATGAGGCATTTGCCATGCATTTAGGCATCTTGTTTTTCAGATCAAGATCATGCTCTTGCTCTCTCTCTTTGTATTTTTTGTAATATTTATGATTTGCTTTCATTAATATCAAGTTTATGCCTTTCATTTCCTTTCATTTACTTTGCTAACTTTTATCTTATTTATGTTCTTGTTTTGTTTATTTATTTTTCTTTCTTTCATTATGTTTAGTTAAGTTTATTATGTCAAGGTGAAAAGGTTACACTAATGGTGTAAGAATAAGTATATTGTAAACTTAATATAGACTTTAATGTTTGATACTAACATGTTTCGTATATGTTATCTTGTTCACTATTTAATACTTTGTTTGTTAAATGACTAATCTAGATTTATGTTTTATAGCACTTGGTACTCTTATAGCATATACTGTATGGTATAACCAACACTTGAGCTATGAAAGGAACTTGATTTGTTGTTAATATGAGTTATAATCATGAATGTCTGATGAGATTTACAAATATTAACATTAATCGAATAAGATAACCAATATGATCATATTAACAATTTATAATCTTATTGAAACCTCCTTTGTGTGTGGTTTTCAATTGAATAATAAGAGTCTATATTATACTTGTTTGACATACCATTAGTGAAACTTCTAACCTTGACATTTGTTATTCTCATTATTTAATCCTTACATTAATATTCTATCTCAAAGTTCTCATCTTCTTCTTCTTCTCCTTCTTTTTCGTTATTATTACTACTACTACTACTACTACTACTACTACTACTACTACTACTACTACTACTACTAGTATTATTGTTGTTGTTGTTGTTATTGTTATTATTTTTATTGTTATTGCATTATTATTATCTATAATTTATACAATTAACCTGCCTATGGCTCGACCTTAGTCTTGTTGGGTTATTTATTAATTTGACACTCCTACACTTGAAAGAAGAATTAATCTTTTAATCGTGTCAAATTCTTAGTCTTAAAATCTCTTAAATACCTTTGGAGCCTATAAATATTCTTTTTCTTCATAACCAAGAGCCAAAGCCTTCATTATATACCCAATCAAGCCCTTTCTAATTAAAGTCAGACAATCTGGATCAATAAGTGATTAGTATTCAAAAGTGCATTTTTATCATGGTTTTATATCATCATTTTGCACTTAAAGTATCAATAACTCCTTAACTAAAGTACATTTTATAATAATCTATCTAATAATATAAGATACCTTTAATTTGTGGTAAATGTCCATTTTAAATGCAGGCCTATCACATAAATGAAAGGATTGATTGATAACTTTAAGAACTTCAATTACAAAGGCAAAGAGATGATCAAACTTAGAAAAGAGATGTCGGTGCAATCCAAACCAGAATACTATTCGGTAATTGGGTCATATTTGGAGTTATAGATATCAGATTTAGGCCTACTTTATATGGATGGAAAGGTAAGACATAGGCCTACAACTTTCATATGGAGCCCAAGATCTAAAAAGGCCATTTTCAAGTCCAAATTATTGCAACAACAAAGAAGCCCGAATCTGTCCTCCAGCCCGAGCACTGTTCAGTATTTTGGCCATATCTGGAGTTCTAGAAGTCGAAATGAGCTGAATGTTTTACACAAGAAAGCTGAGACAATTGCCTAGAACTTTCATGTTTTCAAGTGGCTCTAATTTTGACGTCATCAATGACATTTTGGGCAGACAAGAGAAGATAAAGATTGTCACCAAGTTAAGGGTTGGCCATCTACTCATCAATTAGTCATCAAATCAATAGTTCCTAATTTTGGCCTATAAAAGGAGGCATTTGCCATGTATTTAGGATCTTGGTGTCCAGATCAAGATCATGCTCTTCTTTTCTCTCTTTGTATTCTTTATGCTTTGTTTTCATTAATATCAAGTTTATGCCTTTCATTTCCTTTCCTTTCTTTAGTTAACTTTTATGTTCTTATTTTGTTTATCTATTTTTCTTTCTTCCATTATGTCTAGCTAAGTTAATTATGTCAAGGTGAAAAGGTTACACTAATGGTGTAAGAATAAGTATGGTATAAACTTAATATGGACTTTAATGTTTAATACTAACATGTTTTATATTTGTTATCTTGTTCACTCTTTAATACTTTGCTTGTTAAATGATTAATCTTGATTTATGTTGTATAACAATTGGTACAACAAATGCTTGGCACTTTCATAGCCCATACTGTATGGTATAACCGACACCTGAGCTATGAAAGGAACTTGATTTGTTGTTAACATAAGTTATAATCATGAATGCTTGACGAAATTTACAAGTATTAGCATTAATTGAATAAGATGACTAATGTAATCATGTTAACAATCTATAATCTGATTGGAACCTCCTTTATGTGTGGTTTCCAATTGAACAATAAGAGTTTATACTATACTTGTTTGAAATACCATTAGTGGAACCTCTAACCTTGACATTTGTTATTATCATTGTTTAATCTTTACTTTAATATTCTATCTCCAAGTTCTCATCATCATCATCATCTTCTTCTCTTTCTTTATTATTATTATTATTATTATTATTATTATTGTTGTTGTTGTTGTTGTTATTTATAATTTGTACAATAACCTCCCTGTGGTTCGACCCCGGTCTTGTCAGGTTATTTATTACTTCGACACTCCTGCACTTGGGAGAAGACATTAATCTCTTTGTCGTGTCAATAAGCAATGCTTTTTCAAGAGAAACAAGCTCTATTATTCATAAAAATAAAATGAATGCTTTGAAAACTAGTTCTCTAAAACCCTCAAATTAAAGCTTGAACCCTTTTGACCAATAAAATATTACTTTATATTTTCACCAAAAGCAAAACAAATTTTTTCAACACTTATAAAGACCTATCTATAGGAATCACTTGAATTTTTTTTTTTAAATAAGTTTGTTTGAAACTAATGCCAAAATGGTCTTTGTATTTGGAATGCCTTTGAAATTCCAAAAATTCTCCATAAAAACAATTCCTTGTAAATAATCAATTTTTCTTTCGTATATTCTCATCCTCAAAGAAAACCTAAATTGAATACTTGGGGCATGATCAAACTGATGGTTAATAAAAAACATATATTAAGGTTGGCTCTATGATTTTTTTTCTAAGAAAACAAAAAATGTAGGGTGGAGCTGTTAACCTTTCTGATAAATATTTATAGGCAAAGAAGTATGCTGATATCTTTAACATATTAATATTTTATCTACAAATCTCTTTTGAGCGTTTCTTTAAGCCTTCATTTCTCAGATAATGTGTCTCCAGGCTTTATCTTCTTTTAGTAGCGTGCCTTTGAGCCCTTATCTCTTAGATAGTGCACCTTTAGGCCTTATCTTCTTGTTTTGAGTGTACTTTTGAGTCCTCATTTCATAGATCGTGCACCTTTAGGCCCTATCTTCTTCTTTTGAGCATACCTTTGAGCTCTTAACATATAAATAGTGTGCCTTTAGGCCCTATTTTCTTTTTTTTTAAGCATATTTTGAATCCTTACCTTTTAGATAATGTGCCTTTGAGCCTTACTATCCCTTCTAGACATCTTTGGCCAAACCTTTTGGTCAAGTAAGTTGTATTTTTCACCTGAGTAGGTCATCCATTACAATGAGATCATTTTGAAAAATCATTGCATTTTTCATTGGTACAGGTCGTCTATTACAATAAGACCTCTTTGATTTTTTTTTTTATTTTTCGGTTAGGCAAGTTCCCCATTACAATGAAACCATTTTGAAAAATCTTTGTATTTTTTATGCAGGTACGTAACCTATTACAATGAGATTACAATAAGACCATTGAAAAAAAAAACCTTTGTATTCTTCATTTGAGAGGTCACCTATGACAATTTGACCAATTCAAAAATCTTTGAATTTTACTAATAGGCAGGTTGTCTAGTACAACTATACCATCTAAAAAAATCTTTCAATTTTTCACAAAGATCATTTTTTTCTTTACAAAACTAATTTTTTCCTAATTATGCTTTCCAACCCTTATTTATCATATAATATACTTTCTAGCCCTATTTCTTATCTTTCAAGTGCCTTTTCGAACCCTCATCTATCAAATAATATACTTTCTAGCTCTCTCTCTCTCTCTCTCTCTCTTGTCTTTGTGCCCTCATTTAGATAGTGTGCCTTTTGGCCTTATCTCTTTTTCATCTAAGAGCCCTTTTCAGCTTTCACTTCAAACATTTTCAGAAGGATTGACCATTTCTTGACTTAGTGAGTCCATTATCTCTTTTTTTTTTCTTCTTTACAAAGCTTATCATCTAAATTCTTTTATAAGACTTTCTATCATAAGCATTTTAAAAAGGAGGGTAACAATAAAAACTCATTTTTAGGTTATTCCTTAAATTTTACCCTTTTTCCTTTCAAAATAAAGTAATAAATAATAATAATAAAAAAAGAGTAACGATTTGGAAAAAGAAAGTCAGGAGGATTTTAATATAAAGGAAGATCAAGCTGCTATTTTGAATGAATTGAGAACCTAATTGTACCTTATTGTACCCAAATTGAAGAGATAATATAGATTTAAGGTCAAATTAAATGATTATTAGACAAATCTACATAAAAATTAAGCCTATGGACATAATTAAATTTTTAGTAGGCCAATTTGATTTAATCATGGACCAAATTAAAAGTTTAATTATATTTAAGAATTAATTTGGGTTAAATTAAATGATTTAATTAAGTACAAGAATTAATTATACTTTAAAAGGATTAAATTAATTTTATTAGGGGCGTAATTGATAAAAAAAAACTTAAGTTTGGGAGCGTAATTTAGGCTTTATTAAGAAGATTGGAATTTTAAAGGACCAATCTTAATTTTATAAAGTTAATTGGTTGAAATCATAGGTAAAATCAAAAGAAAAATCAAAGTGTATAGTTAATTAAGGGTTAAATTGAAGAAATTCATAGTAAAAGACCTTTATGAAAGAGGCATCGAAGTCTGGGGATAAAATTGAATGAAATCAGGGGTAAAATTGTAGAGAATTGAAAGTTTAATGGTCAACTATCATAAATCCAAGAACAATGACCAAAATGAAAAGAGTGTTGAAATGCAAGGCAAACATTGAAGTTCGGTAGGGAAAAATTGCATAAAATTAAAAGTTTAGAGTTAATTAGGGGTGCAATTGAAAGACATTAAAAGCCAAAGGACCAAATCAAACTATGGACACACACTTAAATTAAAACCTTTAAAAGTCTAAAATAACACCGTTTTAAATAGTAAAAAGAAAAGGAGACAGACAACGTGTCATCTAGTCGTTGTTCTTCATCTTTTTCCTTTTTTTTTCTTGAAAAAGTTGCTCAGGTAAATACCTTTACAAAGTATTGAATGCTTCATCTCTTATCCAAACCAAATAAACCATACATCAATATGATGGCCTAACACTTGATCATACCTTGGTAAGGTACTTTCAAGCTAATTTACATCATAGTGGTCTCAACTAGATAATGTAACCATATTATTCGATAGTTTCACCCATATTTACCTAATGTTTTGTCTATATTTTATAAGTAAAATGTCTTGATATTCTTTGTTTTATGTTTTGAAGACACTTTTGGATGAAAGATGCAAAAAGGAGTAAATTGGAGGTAATTGATAGATTTGATGTTTAGTTGATGTTTTGTGCAGAGCGTGAGTTCTAGAGATCGAAATGAAGTGATTCTAATGGCACTAAAAAGCTAACATCCATACATTTCTAGAAATGCAATGCAAGAAAAATAAAAAAAAAAGATCATAGAAATCATATTCTTCAAAGTCAAATCTCACCTTTTACCACTATTGAACTTTATCCATTAAAAATTCAATATCTAGAGCTATAGAAGTTCAATTAATGCAAATAATTTTTATGGAATCTTAACTCAAAGGACTATAAATGCTCCAAATTTCAGCCAAAAATGATATTATATAAGGGAGATATGATTTTTCAAAAATGACAATTGAATTTTATCAGCAAAAAGGTTTCTTGAAGAAATGAGTTCAAATTCTATTCTGAAGCTTCTAAATTGATATCCAAGTTTTTATTTCAATAATTTAGCTCCTTTAAATCAAAGCTTGAAGATTTCATGCAAGGCTAATTTTTTTTTAGAAAAATAGTTATTGAAATACTTAAATGTAAACTGTTAACTTAAGGGAGAACTATTTTGTAAAATAGAAACTAGGGTTTTATAGTATATAAAAAGAAAGAGAGAAGGGAGAGAGGGCAGAAAGGGGGCAGCAGCTAAAAGTGAAGAAACACAAACTCTCCTCTTTATAAACCCAAAATAATGCTTTCTTCTATCTTTAAGAGTAGTTGTTCCATAAATATGCAAGGCATAAGCTTGTTTTCTTAGTTGCAACGACACAACAAACCTTTGGATTTTAAGAACCGAGAGATTTATTCTTTCTTTTATTTTTAGTTTATATTATGAATGAGTATGATTGTTTTTCTATGTATATTTTCTATGATTGTTGTTGATGATTGCTAGAGTGGAACTCTAAGTTATTATTATGAATAATTTTTTATTAAGTTTGTTATCAAAATCGGAGTTTTGATATATGAACTTATGAAACAACTAAGCTTGATAATTGTTGCAAAACTACATTATTAAACTTAAGGAGAATACTCAAATATCTAGTTCTTAAGGCTGCCATTGAACTAAATCATTAATGCGGACATTGTGATTATTTGTTGGTTAGAGTTAGTTATACATCGGATTCGTTAATTAACCAACATTAAGAAAAGATAAAAATTTAGAATATAAATTATAGTTTTGTTTCAAGGATTGGTTCTAATTTCCATTAGTGGATGTGTGCTTGTGACCAAGGTTTGTTTTCTTAATAAATTTTGGTTTCAATTGATTTTGTTTACTAGTTTAATTTCTTCTATATTTTAGATCATCACAAATCAAACCCCCCCAAATTTCATAACGAATAACATAAAAATCAGAACAAAATCTTGTGGGATCGACCCTTTGCGTGCTCTATATTATCTTGTGTGTGATGTTTTAAGCTAAGGTACTTAATTTGTGTGACCGCGACATCGCAACATGAAACGATGAAAAGATTGATGTCTTCTCCCAAGTGTAAGATTGTTGAAGTAATAAATAACCTGATAAGACCGGAGTCGAACTACAAGGAGGTTAAATGTATAAATTATAGATGATAATTATAACAATAATAACAACAAAAACAATAATGACAATAATAATAATAATAACAATGACAATAATAGTAGTAGTAGTAGTTGTTGTAGTAGTAGTAATAAAGAAAAAGAAGATGAGAACTTCGAGATGGAATGTTAATGTAAGGATTAAACAATGATAATAACAAATGTCAAGGTTAGAGGTTCCACAATAGTATGTCAAACAAGTATAGTATAAATTCTTATTATTCAATTAAAAACCACACATAAAAGAGGTTTCAATCAGATTATAGATTGTTGATATGATTACATTAGTCATCTTATTCGATAAATGCTAATACTTGTAAATCTTATCAAGCATTCATGATTATAACTTATATTAACAACAAATTAAGTTCTTTTCATAACTCAGGTGTCGATTATACCATACAGTATGAACTATAAAAGTGCCAAACATTTGTTGTACCAAGTGTTATATAACATAAATCAAGATTAGTTATTTAACAAGCAAAGTATTAAAGAGTGAATAAGATAACAAATACAAAACATGTTAGTATTCAACATTAAAGTCCATATTGAGTTTACATCATACTTATTTTTACACCATTAATGTCACCTTTTTACTTTGACATAATAAACTTAGCTAAACATAATGAAAGAAATAAAAATAAATAAATAAAATAAAAACATAAATAAGATAGGAGTTAACTACGTAAAGGAAAGGAAATGAAAGGTATAAACTTAATATTAATAAAAGCAAAGTTTAAACATTACAAAAAATAAAAAGAGAGAAAGGAAGAGCATGATCTTGATCTGTAAACCAAGATGCCTAAATGCATGGCAAATGCCTCCTTTTATAGTCCAAAATTAGGAACTATTGATTTGATGACTAATTGATGGGTGGGTGACCAACTCTTAGCTTGGTGACAATCTTTATCTTCTCTTGTCTGCCTAAAATATCATTGATAACGTCAAAATTGGAGCCACTTAACATGAAACTTATAGGAAATTGTCTTCGCTTTCTTGTGTAAAACATTTAGGTCATTTGGACTTCTAGAACTCCAGATATGAGCCAAACAATGAACAGTGCGCGAGCTGGAAGATAAATTTGGATTTTTTTTGTTGTTGCTACAATTTAGACTCTAAAATGACCTTTTTAAGTCTTGGGCTCCATATAGAAGTTGTAGGCCTATGTCTTACCTTTCCATCCATATAAAGTAGACCTAAATCTCAGATCTATAGCTCCAGATATGACCCAATTACCGAACAGTATTCTGATTTGAACTGCACCAACATCTCTTTTCTAAGTTTGACCATCTCTTTATCCTTTCAATTTCAGTTCATAAATTCATCAATCAATCCTTTCATTTATGTAATAGACCTACATTTAAAATGAACATTTATCACAAATTAAAGGTATCTTATATTATTAGATATATTATTAGAAAACATACTTTAGTTAAGGAGTTATTGATACTTTAAGTGCAAAATGATGACATAAAACCTTGATAAAAAAAAATGCACTTTTAAGTACTAATCACACCCTCCAACCAGCTTATTACTAGTCTTAAGTAATCAAAGCATTAAAATAGAAAAACAATTTGCAAATTCCACAAAGCAAGGTATTCATCATTCAACTTCCATTAATTTATCCAGATAAACAAACTCTCATTAAATTTGTATATCTGCTCAATACCTCTTAACAAGATACTAATAAACCTTTTTTTTGTGCTCATTATATCAACATATAATTATAGGGGTTTTTTTGGAAGAAAATAAATTTTTTGTTCTAATGTTTAAGGTTAACTTCCTTGGGTTGAGATTATTGTTTTTTTTAAATATATACATATAACTTAGAACATCATGCATCTTTAACCCATGTAACGAGCTTTCGGCTAACGATTCCCAGATCAGTTGGTCTTAGGATATTAGGTGTTAAAACACCCCTACAAGCTTTGTAACTCAGGTTGCAGATACTAATATATAGATACTACAATGTTTCATTCCCTTAAGCTTTTCTCCTATATCATGTAACAAACGTTGGGTCAATAGCTCTCAAGTCAGTTGACTTTAGGGTATTAGGTGTTAAAACACCCATTCGAGCTTAATTGCTTAGGTTAAGAAGATTACAAATCAAACTTATCAACATTTTTATTATCATCATTTCATTTTATTTTTATTTTTTGCTTTTTTTAAAAAAATTATATATTATCCCTTTTTCTTAGTTGTTACCTTTAACAAAAGAACATAAATAATGTAATAATCCAATGTGCAACTCACAATCATATATTAAAGTGTGTGTGTGTGTGTAAATTAAGGTTTAAGAATACATGTTAAACGAGTATATGAGCATAATTAAGTGATAGTAATGCGAGAGTTTGTAGACTTGAATATTTCAAGAAGTATTATGATAGACCTTATTAAAAATGGTTATTAAGATGCATTTTAAGAGTCATAAAAAGATCTCCTTTACTCTGCCATCATAGTAACAACAATTTTGCACATGCTTTATAAAATAGAAAACACAAGTAGTTAATTTTTTTTTTAGCTACAACCCTTCCCCCCCAACCAAAACTAGACATTGTCCTCAATGTTTTAAGGTAGAAAAATAAAGTATAGAAGATATCACCTGAAATAACGACCACTAACAAACTTGAAATACACTGAAACAAAAATAAGAAATGACAAAACACAATAATAAAACAAAAAGATAAAAAAACTTACAAATAAAGACTCAAATCTAATTTAAGCTTTTTACTGCTTTTCTTAGATGATCAATTTATGCGACTTATGGAGGGATCAATTACAGGAATGAAAGATTGTAGTTGGTCAATCAATTGTTCAGTAGTAGCAACAGAGATTATTATTTGCCATATAGAAGATGTTAAAAATTCATGTTCCACAACATGATCAAGAAAAGACAACAACTTATCATAATAACCATTAACATTTAACAGACCTATGAGTTTATAGTGAATATGCAGTTGGGCCCAAGTGGTAACTTGAAAAATTTCTTCCAATGTACCAAGAGCACCTGGTAAAGCAATGAAGGCATCAACATGGTTAAACATTGCATTCATTCGAGCTGACATTATGGAGACCTGAAGTTCCTCTCTAATAGTTTTTCCAATGATGTCCCCTTGTGCTAAAGCTTCAGGGACGACCCCCAAAACTTGACTACCTCCTAAAAATACAACTATTGACACACCTCTCATTAACCCCAAACTGCCTCCCCCATATATTAAATGAATCTTTCTCTCAACTAGTACCTGACCAAGATAATTTGCTGATTCTAAAAACTCCTTTTCTTTCTTAGGACTAGATCCACTGAAAACACAAATATTTCTTATGTGATGACTTGAGAAACTTGCCATTTATACACTTTTCTGTATTTATTAAATTATGAGTTAAGTAGAAACGAAAGGAAGGAAGATAAGATTTTATAGATGAGAAATTAAAAAGGCAATCATACCATCTATATGTAGGCCAACTAGAGTCACACATACTCTTTTTTTTATTTATTTTTTGCTTTTTTTTTGAAAAGCATGTGTATGTACAGGTAGTTGTGGTTGTGGCTCACATCTTCCCTTGGTTTTGCATCAAAGAACGACATAAACACCCTCTATGGGTCGGGGATAGGCTTCCCATCTAGTTTTCTTAAAAACTAGCAAACAGGGTCTTTTTTAATCAAATTTCCAAGACTCAATCGAGTATGTTCTTTATGAAATAGTGGTCATAAATCATGAATTGCACGATGCACATCTCTACTAGGATGCGTCTTAAGAGTTAATAAAAGATTATCTAAAGACTCCTTACTCAAGCCATCTTTAATGAATTGTATTTTATCTTCATGGTTTATAGATACCATTCCTAAAGAATGACATTGTGCATTACAAGTCCATCTGGCACATTGATGACAAACTTTCAGTCATTTTGCATGACATTTCTTTGCAAAAGTGCTTTTACCTATTCCAAGCATGTGTGAAATGAAGGAATTTGAGGTCTTACCTGATAATCAAACCTTTGCTTCAATCAACCAATGAATATCTTCAGGAATTCCATTATTCATTAACAATCTCAATTTTGCACACCTAACACGATAAATTTTTGTAATCGCATTCCGAGGCAGAGTGGGAAAATACTTTTTTAATTTTTCAAGATTAGTGTTTATTTTCAAATGAGAATTGAAAGAAAGATTCATAAAATTGCACAAATATATACACAGAAATTAGTTATTATAGGAAACTAAAAGGATCGATTTAAGTCACAAAGTACCATTGTCTGCCATTTGACTAGAGTGACAGAAGCTAGCAAAAACAATGTGAGAAAGAAAAAAAATAATCAACCAAATAGAAATACAAAAACAATGTGAGAAAGAAAAAAAATAATCAACCTTTATCTAAAAGATCATTCAAACTAGTTGATTCATTTTCACTAGAAAAATTATCAAAGTAAGCTTTCAAATGATGTACATTTCCCTTAAAAACATTGTCATTCATTGAATTCTCAATATCAAAGGCCCTATAAGGATACAAATATTTCTTAATAAATGGCCTGCCCCATTTGATCTTAGCTCTTTACGGAATAAATGGAGTTGATAATTATAAAACAAAACTTTTTGACCAGTATCAACTTTTTGATAATTTTCACATGTTTTGCAGAATGCATGTGTATCCTTGAATATGGTGGGCTAATCAAATCTATTTTGAAAGATTTTTGTAGCTGTCTTTTTTGACAAAAAATAACTCCCACATGCTTTAGAATGATAAAGTTTAATGACACTACTTACCTTATTATCAGGAATGAATCTTTGAAATATTTGATTAGGACAATATTTGAATAAGTTAGGGTCATCACAATAAAAGTTCTTCACTTCGCTTAAAAAACGTTTCTTTATCTTGGGTACTCCAATTAGTTGGCAAATCTCCTAAAACAAAAAAATTGATATTTTTATCATACCAAGGCATTAAACTAAGAGAAAGTAAGGATTCGTTAGGAAAGTAATCATCGATTAAGGTGATGTCAAATGTCAAATTTGTTGTCACTTTTGACAAAAGATCTGCATCAACATTTTCGGTGTGTTTTTCATCTATGATTTCTTCCTCAAAATAAATCATTTGCAAATCTTCAAATTCATCCAACTTATTTTTACTTAAGTAGATTCAAGTTGATCATAAACTAATTCATCAATATGATCTACTTTTTGTAAATCATTATCATATCCATATTGTTTGCAAATATTGAAAATATTCATCTCCAATGTCATGTTTCCAAATGATAGCTTCATCAGTCCATTCCTACAATTAATTAATGCATTAGAAGTTGCAAGAAATGAATTACTTACTTCAATAGGTTGTGTGTCCTAGGTAATAAAATCCATAGGATAAATGAATTTATCACTTGTACTGATACATTTTTAATTATTCCTCTAGGCACTTTTATAGATCTATCAACAAATACCAGAGTTACAGAAGTTGGTTTTAACTCACCTAGATTGAGACTTTAAAAAACCGAATATGGAAGTAAATTTACACTAGCTCTAAGATCAAGTAACGCTCTTTCAATTTTATGTTCTCCAATAAAGTAAGAAATTGTAGGACAATCAGGGTCTTTATACTTTAAAGCATTATTGTTCTGAAGAATGGAACTTACTTGTTCGGTTAAAAAGGCTTTCTTTTTCACATTCAGTTTCCTCTTCACTGTGCATAGATCTTTCAAAAATTTAGCATAAGAAGGAACCTGTTTAATAGCATTCAATAAAGGTATATTGATTGACTTTTCTTTATTTGGTCATGGCTTGAGGAAATGAAAGTACTATAGGGAATCAATCTTTTATTCAACCTCTTCCTTACCCTTAGAGATTGACTCATAATATTTCTCATAAGGTTCAAGAGTGGGTTTTTTAATAACCTCACCATTGCAAAGAGTAGTGATTGATTTGACTTGATCCATGTGTTGGCTTCCGAAACTACTTGCATTTACATTATAATGCCCCTTGAGATTTTGTTGTGGTTGAGATGGAAACTTACCTTTCTCTTGGAAACTAAGAGGAGATGTTAATTTTGCAAAAATATCTTTAAAATTTGTTATGTTTTGAGCAAGTTGAGTATTGATTGTCTCTTGCTTTTTAATGAATGTATGCAATGTTTCCTCAAGATTTCTTCTAGGAGTTAGAGCATAAGGAGGTGCATATCTATGATAATTTTGAAAATTATGGTGTGCTTGAAATGGTGGTTGTGAAGTTTGTACATTATTATTATTACTGTTTCAACTAAAATTTTGGTGATTTCTCCAACTAGGGTTGTATGTTTGCGAATATAGGTTATGGTTGACCCTTTGGAAACTGTTTAAAACATAGACTTACTCATGGGGACATTCCTTAAAAAAAGGCAAGGTTAGATAATTATTGTATAAGTGTTTATTTGTTGCACATATTTGACACACAATGTTTTTAATAGACTTTAATTGACCACTCCTTTTCAATTCTAGTGCCTTGACTTTTCTAGCTAAAGATGCAAACTTGGCTTAGAGGTCATGATCTTCCCTGAGGTTATACATATCTCTACTAGATGTATGAGGTTGAGTTTTATGTGGTGCCTCATAAGTACCTATAGTGTCTTAATTATAAGCATTTTCAGCTAACAAGTCTAAATACTTCATTGCTTCATCAGGGTCTTTATCTTTAAAAGTTTCATTGTATATCAATTCAACCATTTGCCTATCTCTAGGTGTTAACCCTTTATAAAAATGTGAAAACAATCTCCTTGTTTCAAAACCATGATGAGGGCAAGTATTAAGCAAGTTACGATACCTATCCAACATTGGTAAAATGTTTCTTTTGGGTTTTGAGTGAAAGTAGTGATTTGTCTTTTGAAAGAGTTTGTTCTATGAGATGGGAAAAACTTCTTTAAAAATTGTTGTTGCATTTCATCCCAAGCACAAATAGATTCTAGACTCAAATTTTATAGCCATATTTTAGCTTTATCTTTTAATGAAAAAGAAAAAAGTTTTAATCTGATGGTGTTCATGCTATAATTTGAATCATTATATATGTTGCAGACCTCCTCAAATTCTCTTAAATGCAAATATAGATCTTTTAAATCTAAACCATGAAAAGAAGGTAAAAGTTGAATAATGCTTGGGTTAAAATTAAAATGAGATGCATTAAAAGGAAAAACTATGCATGATGATGCATTTGTTCTTGTGGGAGTCATGTGATCTCTAAGTGTTCTAACACAATTATTCTCATTATGAAGTGATTGATTATCTTCTTCGGCCATATTTTCTGAAAATGATGATGATACCTTACAAAGTCTACCACTTAATGCATGTGACCACACTCTCATACACGTATAGAATTAGAATAAAAGAAAGAAGAAAACAAAAGAAGAAGAAACAAGAACAACGTAACAAAGTTATATATAGTGAAAAGAGAAAATAAAATAAATACTATAATTTATACAAAAACTTACCTCCTTGGCAACGGCACCAGACACGACGAAATGATTGATATCTTCTCCCAAGTGTAGGAGTGTCGAAGTAATAAATAACCTGGCAAGACCGGGGTTGCACCATAATGAGGTTAAATGTATAAATTATAGATGACAATAATAACAATAATAATAACAAAAACAACAACGATAATAATAATAATAATAACAACAACAAAAACAACAATGACAATAATAATAATAATAATAACAATAATTATAGTAGTGGTGATGGTGGTAGTAGAAATACTAATACTAATAATAATAATAATAATAATAAAGAAAAAGAAGGAGAAGAAGAAGAAGAAGAAAAAGATGAGAACTTCGAGATGGAATATTAATGTAAGGATTAAACAATGATAATAATAAATGTCAAGGTTAAAGGTTCCACTAATAGTATGTGAAATAAGTATAGTATAAACTCTTATTATTTAATTGGAAACCACACATAAAAGAGGTTTCAATTAGATTATAGATTGTTAACATGATTACATTAGTCATCTTATTCGATTAATGATAATACTTGTAAATCTTGTCAAGCATTCATGATTATAACTTATATTAACAACAAATTAAGTTCCTTTTATAGCTCTGGTGTCGGTTATACCATACAGTATCAACTATGAAAGTGCCAAGCATTTGTTGTACCAAGTGTTATACAACATAAATCAAGATTAGTCATTTAACAAGCAAAGTATTAAAGAGTGAACAAGATCACAAATACAAAACATATTAGTATCAGACATTAAAGTCCATATTGAGTTTACATCATACTTATTCTTACACCATTAATGTAACCTTTTCACCATGACATAATAAACTTAGCTAAACATAATGAAGGAAAGAAAAATAAATAAATAAAATAAGATAAGAGTTAACTAAGTAAAAGAAAGAAAATGAAAGGCTTAAACTTGATATTAATGAAAGCAAAACATAAATATTACAAAAAATACAAAGAGAGAAAGCAAGAGCATGATCTTGATCTGGAAATCAAGATGCCTAAATGCATGGCTAATGCCTCCTTTTATAGGCCAAAATGGGAAACTATTGATTTGATGACTAATTGATAAGAAGATGACTAACTCATGACTAGGTGATAATCCTTATTTTCTCTTGTTTGCCTAAAACATCTTTGATAATGTCAAAATTAGAGCCACTTGAAAACATGAAAGTTATAGGAAATTATCGTATATTTCTTGTATGAAAAATTCAGGTTATTTAGACTTCTAGAACTCCAGATATGGACCAAACACTAAATAGTGCTCAGGCTGGAAGACAAATTCAGACTTTTTTGTTATTGCTACAATTTGAACTTGAAAATGGTCTTTTGAAGTCTTGGGCTTATAAAAGTGATAGGCCCCTTTCCATCTATATAAAGTAGACCTAAATCTGATATTTTTAACTCTAGATATAACCCAATTACCAAATAGTGTTCTGGTTTGGACTGCACCAACATCTCTTTTCTAAGTTTAGCCATCTTTTTGTCCTTTCAATTTCAGTTCATAAATTCATCAATCAATCCTTTCATTTATGTGATAGGCCTGCATTTAAAATAAACATTTACCACAAATTAAAGGTATCTTATATTATTTTAAAACATGCTTTAGTTAAAATGTTATTGATACTTTTAGTGCAAAATGATGACATAATACCTTAATAAAAAATACACTTTTAAGTACTAATCACAACACTAGGCTCCAAAGTGGCTAACTCAGATAGCTTTTAACTACCAACCTTTTTAGGTCATGATAGACTTTGAACCAATGGTTGGGATTCATCTAATACAAATTATAGGCCAAGATTGGTTCCTAAACAAGACAAAGTGTCTCTCTTCCATCCCCTGTAAATAGAAGTAGATTCCAAGCATTGGGCATTAAGAAATCAGAGGCCAAAGTTGGAGAAAAACCATCATCTTCTTTGTTAGCATATTTTTTTCTCTCTTTACAACTTTAATGGTATAGCCGCCCACCCACCCAAGATCGCTTAGACACCCTTACCAGCACCAATTCCCTTACCAGCAATCATTGTCCTCAACCATCATGAAAAGTGGCACCACCATCAATTTTTTCTTTCTTTAGACTATAATTCAGTAACCAACTCCAGCATCACCCTTATAACAGTCCTCCTTATATGACTAATCAACTACTTTCTCTTGCATCAAGTAACTTTTTTTGTCATACCTGCAACAAAACCAACCATTGCATATTGAATGAGAATTCATTTTGCATGCAAAAGGTAAATATAATTAACATGGTCACTAAGTCGAGCCAGATATTATATGATGTAGGGTTGATGCAGGGTTAGACCCATTTTAGCATGGACTAGATGGTTGAGTTGGGCCCAACCTAATTTTTTTTAAAAAAGCAGCCAGGTATGTTGGCCACTTGTTGGCCCAACCCGACTTGGCTAGGTATGACTCAGATGCCTTGGTTGGATCCAGCCTAATAATAATAATAATAATAATAATAATTATTATTATTATTATTATTATTATTATTATATAATATAAAAATATAAAAAAACTTTAAGGATCACTTCATTTTTTTATGTGATTTTCTTTCACCTTTTCTATCAATTTTGTTTTTTGATATTGGGCCATAAACTTATATTATAGGTGATTAGTACTTAAAAGTGTATTTTTATCAAGGTTTTATATCAGCATTTTGCACTTGAAGTATCAATAACTTTTTTAACTAAAGCATGTTTTATAATAACAAATCTAATAATATAGAATAACTTTAATTTATAATAAATATTCATCTTAAATGCAAACCTATCATATAAATCAAAGGATTGATTGAGGAGTTCAACTACTCAAATTGGGAAGATAAAATGAGGGTAAAGTTTAGAAAAGAGATGCTCGTTTAGTCCAAATTAGAACACTATTCAGTCATTAGGTCATATCTGGAGTTGTAGAACTTGGATTTGGGTCTGCTCTATATAGATGGAAAGCTAAGACATAGGCCTAAAACATTCATAGGAAGATAAGACTCAATTCTACTATTTGGAAGACTAAATCTTAGCAATAATAGAGAAGTTTGAATCTGCCCTGTAGCCAGGTACTATTCGGTGTTTAGCCCATATTTTGACTTTTAGAAGTTCAAATGACCCTAATTTCTTTTTTATTGGAAAGATGAGATAATTTCCTAGAACTTTCATGATTTACCTGTTCGAATTCTAATATTAACAATGATATTTTTGCAAACAATAAGATAAGAATTGTCACCAAGTCAAGAGTTGGCCATTAGTTCAACAATTAGTCATCAAATTAATAATTTCTAATTTTGGCCTATAAAAGAGGTATTTGTCATGCATTTAGGCATCTTGATTTCAAAACATAAAGAATCATTAGATTATCTTTTATTAACTTTTAAAACGTATTCTGATAGAGATTTCATTGTGCATTTCATGACTTATGACTCTATTTTTATAAAGAACATGCTCGATATAGTCTTGAAAATGTGACTAAAAAAGAACCTGTTTTTTAGTTTTTTAGAAAACTGGATGAGAAGCCTATCCCCGTCCCATATAAGGATGTTTAAGTTGTTCTAGGACTTAAACTTAAAGGAAGATGCGAGCCATAATCATAATTTAAGCCTTATTTTGTAAGAACTTGTATATGTTTCTTTTGGCATATTATTTTTTTGTTATTTTTTATATTTGTTTAAGTGTATTTCAGCTTTGTCAGTGTTCGGTGTTTGAGGTGATTTCTATACTTGATCTTCTATCTTAGGATATTGAGGACAATGTCTCATTTTCATTGGGGGGAGAGGATAGTAATTGATCTAAAAAAATAACTAACTGTGTTTTCTATTTTATAAACTATTTCACAAAACTATTATAAGGATGACAAAGTAAGGAGGAATTTTATTGACACTTTAGAAGCATATTGGTATATATTTTTTCATGGTTATTTGCAATATTTATAACAAGGTCTATCACACACTTCTCATGAAATATTTAGATTTACAAACTCTACCATAATTATCACTTGATTTTGCTCATATACTCATTTAACAAGTATTCATAAACTTTCATTTTCACACACAGACTTTAACATATGATTGTGGGTTACAAATTGAATTATTATATTATTTATGTTTTTTTATTAAAGATAACAATTAAGGGAAAGTGATAGTATATAATTTGCAAAATAATAATAATAATAAATGTAATTAAATAAATAAATAAATATGAATAAATTTGGTTTCATACCCTCCCTAACCTAAGCAATTAAGCTCGTAGATATGTTTTAACTCCTAATACCCTAAAGTCAATTAACTTAGGAGCTATTGGCCCAATGCTTGTTATATGGTTTAAGGAGAAAAACTTAAGGGAATCAAATATTGCATTATCTATGTATGAGTATCTGCAACGTGAGTTACTAAGCTCGTGGGGGTGTCTCAACACATAATGCCTAAGACCAACTGGTCTAGGAGTCATTAGCTGAAAGCTCGTTACATGGGTTTAAGATGTATTGTGTTATTTGTATATATATTAAAAAAAGGGATAATAATCCCAATTCAAGGAAGTTAACCTTAAACATTAGAATAAAATAGTATTTTTTTTCCAACAAAAGTCCCATCATCTATGTTTTCGTACATTCAGCATAAAAATAAAAGGTTTATTAATATCTTGTTTAAAAAGTATAAAGCAAATATATAAATTTAATGAGAGTTTGTTTACTTGGATAGATTAATGGAAGTTCAATGATAGATGCTTTGCTTTATGAAACTTGGAAATTATTTTTCTATTTTAACACTTTGATTACTAGGAACTATTAATAAATTGGGTGGGGGGTGTGATTAGTAATTAAAAGTGCATTTTTATTAAGGTTTTATATCAGCATGTTGCACTTAAAGTATCAATAACTCTTTAACTAAAACATGTTTTATAACAACAAGTTTGATACTATAAGATACCTTTGATTTATGGTAAATGTTCATCTTATATGCATGACTATCACATAAATTAAAGGATTGATTAAGGAGTTCAACTACTGAAATTAAAAAGACAAAGAAAGGGTGAAGCTTTGAAAAGAGATACTGGTTCAATCCAAACCGGAACATTGTTCAGTCATTGGGTCATATCTGGAGCTATAGAACTTGGATTTGGGTCTACTTTATATGGATGAAAAGCTAAGACGTAGGTCTAAAATATTTATGCAGAAGGCAAGACTCAATTCTGCTGTTTCGAAGTCTAAATCTTAGCAATAATAGAGAAGTTTGAATCTGTCCTACAACCCAAATACTATTCAGTGTTCAGCCCATATCTTGAGTTTTAGAAGTTCAAATAACCTCAATATTTTTATTATTAGAAAGATGACATAGTTTCCTAGAACTTTCATGATTTAATTTTATTCAAATTCTGACATTTTCTATAGATAAAAAGATAAGGATTGTCACTAAGTCAAGAGTTGGTCATCCACTCAATAATCAATCATCAAATCAATAGTTTTCAATTTTAACCTATAAAAGGAGGCATTTTCCATCATTTAGGTATCTTGATTTTCATATTAAGATTATGTTCTTGCTCTTTTTCTTTATATTTTTGTAATGTTTAAGTTTTGCTTTCATTAATCTCTTATTTATACTTTTCATTTCCTTTTCTTTACTTAATTAACTTATATCTTATTTATGCTCCTATCTTGTTTATTCTAACGCTAGATTGGTGCGGTGGATTTTGTTACTTCAAGAATTTGATATCACAATCAAAGATAAGAAAGGCACCAAAAATGTTATTGACAACAGATTTGAAAACTAACATCACACTAATCGATGATTACTTTCTAGATGAATCTTTACTTTCTATCTCTATAATGCCTTAGATTGATAATATTGTCAACTTTCTTGTTTCATGACAATTGCTAGCTTATTGGAGAGTACCCAAGATAAAAGAAAGTTCTTGAATGGAGTGAATAATGTTTATTGGGACAACCCATATTTATTCAAATATTGTCTTGATCAAATATTTTAGAGATGCATTCCTAACAATAAGGTAAGTAGTCTTGTGAAAATTATCAAAAGTTAGGATCTATTTCAAAATGTCGCATGATGCCTTTAAATCCTATTTTTGTTATTGAGATCTTTGATTGTTGGGGTATGAGTTTCATGAGTCCATTTCCTCCATCATTAAGTTTTTTGTGCATATTAGTTGTAATAGTTTATGTTTCAAAATGGATAGATGTAATTCCAAATCAAAACAATGATCACAAAATAGTGATAAAGTTTTTTAAAGAAAATATTTTGAGTCCATTTGGAATCCCTCAAGCTATGATAAGTGATGGTGGAACACATTTCTACAACAAGCCATGAAGAAATATAGAATCATACATAAAGTTGTCACCTCTTATCACCCTCAAACAAGTGGACAAGTAGAGCTTGCTAATAGGGAGATCAAACATATTTTGGAGAAAATAGTGAACCCTAATAGGAAAGATTGGTTTTTAAGACTTATTAAATTGCTTATAAAAACATCATTAGGTATGTCACCTTATAGACTAGTCTATGAAAAACTTTGTCACTTGTTTGTGGAACTTGAACATAAAATTTATTGGGCTATTAAAGCTTGTAATTCAAATCTTGATGATGCTAGTCAACTGTGAAAATTACAAATAAATGAGCTTGAGAAAACAAGAAATGATGCATCTAAACATTCAAGAATTCATAAAGTGAGAATAAAAAATTTTCATGATTGATACTTAAAAGTGTATTTTTATCAAGGTTTTATATCATCATTTTGCACTTGAAGTATGAATAACTCCTTAACTAAAGCATGTTTTATAATAATATATCTAATAATATAAAATACCTTTAATTTATGGTAAATGTTTATTTTAAATGCAGGCCTATCACATAAATGAAACGATTGATTGATGAATTTAAGAACTAAAATTGAAAGGACAAAGAGATGGCTACACTTAGAATAGAGATGTCGATGCAATCCAAACCGGAACACTGTTCAATAATTACATCATATCTAGAGCTGTAGATCTTAGATTTAGGTTTACTTTATATAGATGGAAAGGTGAGACATAGACCTATAACTTTGATACGAAGCCTAAGATCTAAAAAGGCTCCTTTCAAGTCCAAATTATAGCAACAACAAAGAAGCCCGAATCTGTCCTCTAGCTCGAGCACTGTTCAGTATTTTGACCATATTTGGAGTTATAGAAGTTGAAATGAGTTGAATTTTTTACACAAGAAAGCTGAGACAATTTTCCATAACTTTTATGTTCAAATGGCTCCAATTTTGACATTATCAATGATGTTTTGGGTAGACAAATAAAGATAAGGATTGTCACCATGTCAAGAGTTGGTCACCCACTTATTAATTAGTCATCAAATCAATAGTTCCAAATTTTGGCCTATAAAAAGAGTCATTTGCCATGCATTTAGGCATCCTGGTTTCCAGATCAAGATCATGCTCTTGCTTTCTCTCTTTGTATTTTTTGTAATGTTTATGCTTTACTTTCATTAATATCAAGTTTATGCTTTTCATTTCCTTTCCTTTACTTAGTTAGATTTTATCTTATTTATGTTCTTATTTTATTTATCTATTTTTCTTTCTTTCATTATGTCTAGCTAAATTTATTATATCAAGGTGAAAAGGTTACACTAATGGTGTAAGAATAAGTATAGTGTAAACTTAATAAAGACTTTAATGCTTGATACTAACATGTTTTATATTTGTTATCTTGTTCACTCTTTAATACTTTGCTTGTCAAATAACTAATCTTGATATATGTTATATAACACTTGGTACAACAAATGCTTGGCACTTTCGTAGCCTATACTGTATGGTATAATCAACACCTGAGCTATAAAAGGAACTTGATTTGTTGTTAATATAAGTTATAATCATGAATGCTTGATGAAATTTACAAGTATTAGCATTAATTGAATAAGATAACTAATATAATCATGTTAACAATCTATAATCTGATTGGAACCATTAGTGGATCCTCTAACCTTGATATTATTTGTTATCATTGTTTAATCCTTACATTAATTTTCCATCTCAAAGTTCTCATCAATTTTTCTTTTTCTTCTTCTTTTTCTTTATTGCTGCTGCTACTACTACTACTACTACTAGTAGTATTATTAGTATTATTATTGCTACTATTATTATTGTTATTGTTACTATTGTTGTTGTTTATAATTTGTATGATTAACCTCCCTATGGTTTGACTTTGATCTTGCCGAGTTATTTATTACTTCAACACTCCTGCACCTGGAAGAAGACATCAATTTTTTAGTTGTGACATTTCATGAAAAGAAAATACTGAGAAAAACATTCAATGTTGGTAAAAGAGTCTTGCTTTATAATTCTCGACTGTATTTATTTCTTAGAAAACTAAGATCAAGATGGAGTGGTCCTATTATTGTGAAACATATGGATCCATATGGGGCCTGTGATATTAAGAATCCAAAGAATGACAATGTTTTCAAGGTAAATGGACATCGTTTAAAATTTTACTTTGATAATTTTTTAGTTGAAAATGACTATATTGAATTAGGTGATCTTATATATAAAGATTGGTTTTTTTCCTCACATTGTTTTTTGTGTTTTTTTAGTGATTTTTGCTAGTTTCTCTCACCCTAGTCAAATGGCAAACAACGGTACTCCGTGACTTAAATTGATTCTTTTAGTTTCTCATAATAACTGATATCTGTGTATATATTTGTGCAATTCTTTGAATCTTTTTTTTAATTTTCATTTGAAAATGGACATTAATCTTGAAAAATTGAAAAAGTATTTTTCCGCTCTACCTTAGAATGCGATTACAAAATCCTCTCTTTCTTTCTTTCATTTCTACTCAACCCATACATTCAACAAATATAGAAGTGTGTTGAAATGGAAAGTTTCTCAGGTCATCACATAAAAAATATCTATGTTTTTGGTGGATTTAGTCCTAAGAAAGAAAAGGAGTTTTTAGAATGAGCAAATCATCTTGGTCAAGCGCTAGTTGAGAGAAAGATTCATTTAGTGTATAGGGGAGGCACTTTTGGGTTAATGAGAGTGTGTTAATAGTCGCTTTTTTAGGAGGTAGTTAAGTTTTAGAGGTCATTCCCAAAGTTTTGGCACAAGGGCACATCATTAGAAAAACAATTGGAGAGGAACTACAAGTCTTTACAATGTCTACTCAAATGAATACAATGTTTAACCATACTGATGTCTTCATTGCCTTACCAGGTAATCTAAGGACATTAGAAGAGATCTTTCATATTTCCTCTTGGGCCCAACTACACATTCATAATAAAAGCATAAGTCTGTTAAATGTTAATGATTATTATGATAAGTTGTTATTATTTCTTGATCATGCTATGTGACACGACAAAGAGATTGATGTCTTCTCCCAAGTGCAGGAGTGTCGAAGTAATAAATAACCCGGCAAGACCGGGGTCGAACCACAGGGAGGTTATTGTACAAATTATAAATAACAACAACAACAATAATAATAACAGTAATAATAATAATAATAATAATAAAGAAAGAGAAGAAGATGATGATGATGATGAGAACTTGGAGATAGAATATTAAAGTAAAGATTAAACAATGATAATAACAAATGTCAAGGTTAGAGGTTCCACTAATGGTATGTCAAACAAGTATAGTATAAACTCTTATTGTTCAATTGGAAACCACACATAAAGGAGGTTCCAATCAGATTATAGATTGTTAACATGATTACATTAGTCATCTTATTCAATTAATGCTAATACTTGTAAATTTCGTCAAGCATTCATGATTATAACTTATGTTAACAACAAATCAAGTTCCTTTCATAGCTCAGGTGTCGGTTATACCATACAGTATGGGCTATGAAAGTGCCAAGCATTTGTTGTACCAATTGTTATACAACATAAATCAAGATTAATCATTTAACAAGCAAAGTATTAAAGAGTGAACAAGATAACAAATATAAAACATGTTAGTATTAAACATTAAAGTCCATATTAAGTTTATACCATACTTATTCTTACACCATTAGTGTAACCTTTTCACCTTGACATAATTAACTTAGCTAGACATAATGAAAGAAAGAAAAATAGATAAACAAAATAAGAACATAAAAGTTAACTAAAGAAAGGAAAGGAAATGAAAGGCATAAACTTGATATTAATGAAAACAAAGCATAAAGAATACAAAGAGAGAAAACAAGAGCATGATCTTGATCTGGACACCAAGATGCCTAAATGCATGGCAAATGCCTCCTTTTATAGGCCAAAATTGGGAACTATTGATTTGATGACTAATTGATGAGTAGATGGCCAACCCTTGACTTGGTGACAATCCTTATCTTCTCTTGTCTGCCCAAAACGTCATTGATGACGTCAAAATTAGAGCCACTTGAAAACATGAAAGTTCTAGGAAATTGTCTCAGCTTTCTTGTGTAAAAAATTCAGCTCATTTCGACTTCTAGAACTCCAGATATGGCCAAAATACTGAACAGTGCTCGGGCTGGAGGACAGATTCGGGCTTCTTTGTTGTTGCAATAATTTGGACTTGAAAATGGCCTTTTTAGATCTTGGGCTCCATATGAAAGTTGTAGGCCTATATCTTACCTTTCCATCCATATAAAGTAGGCCTAAATATGAGATCTATAGCTCCAGATATGACCCAATTACCGAACAGTGTTCCGGTTTGGATTGCACCAACATCTCTTTTCTAAGTTTGATCATCTCTTTGCCTTTGTAATTGAAGTTCTTAAAGTCATCAATCAATCCTTTCGTTTATGTGATAGGTCTGCATTTAAAATGGATATTTACCACAAATTAAAGGTATCTTATATTATTAGATAGATTATTATAAAACGTACTTTAGTTAAGGAGTTATTGATACTTTAAGTGCAAAATGATGATATGAAACCATGATAAAAATGCACTTTTGAGTACTAATCACTATGAAACTAGAATTTCTAACATTTTCTGCATGATAAATTATAATCTCTGTTGCTACTGCTGAACAATTGATTAACAAACTACAATATTTTATTTTTGTAATTGATCATTTCATAAGTCGCATAAATTGGTCATTTAAGGAAAGCTGTAAAAAGTTTAGATTGGATTTAAGTCTTCATTTGTGAATCTTTGTGTCTTTTGGTTTTATTATTGTATTTTGTTGTTTCTTATATTTGTTTAAGTATGTTTCAGGTTTATCAGTGTTTAGTATTTTAGGTAATGTCTTCTATACTCTATCTTTCTATCTTAAGACATTGAGGACAATGTCTCATTTTGGTTAGGGGGACAGGGTAATGGTTGGCAATAAAAAAAATTAATTAACTATGTTTTCTATTTTATAAAGCATGTGCAAAATTGTTGTTACTAAGATGACAAAGTAAAGGAGCTCTTTTGTTAAAGTAACTCTTAAGATGCATCTAAGTAACCATTCTTAACAAGGTCTATTATAATACTTCTTGAAATATTCAGGTTTATAAACTCTCGTGTTATTAGCACTTAATTTTGCTCATATACTCATTTAACAAGTATTTTTAAACCTTAATTTTCACACACACACATTTTAACAAATGATAATGAGTTGCATATTGGATTATTATATTATTTATGTTCTTTTGTTAAAGGTAACAACCAAGGGAAATAGATTGTATATAATTTGAAAAAAAAAACAAGAAAAAAAGAAAAATAAAATAATGATAATAAAAATATAGATAAGTTTGGTTTTGTAACCTCTCTAATCTAAGCAATTAAACTTGAAGGAGTGTTTTAAGACCTAATACCCTAAAGTGAACTGACTTGGGAACTATTGGCCCAATGCTTGTTACATAGGTTGAGGAGAAAAGCTTAAGAAAATCAAACATGACACTATCTACGTATCAATATCGGCAACTCAAGTTACTAAGCTCGTAGGCGTGTCTCAATACCTAATTGCCTAAAACCAACTGCTTTGGGAGTCATTAGATGAAATGTCATTACACGAGTTAAAGATGTATGATGTTTTAAGTTATATGTATATATAAGAAAAAAAAAGAAAAAAAATAATCACAACCCACAGAAGTTAACCTTAAATATTAGAACAAAAATTTTATTTTCTTCCAAGTAAAGCCCCATAACTATGTGTTGATATATTGAGCATAAAAGAAAAGTTTAGTAATATCTTGTTTAAGAGGCATTGAACAGATATATAAATTTAATAAGAGTTTGTTTATCTAGATAGATTAATAGAAGTTGAATGATGAATACCTTGCTTTGTGAAATTTGCAAATTGTTTTTCTATTTTAACGTTTTGATTACTAGAGACTAGTAATAAGCTGGTTGAAAGGTGTGATTAGTACTTAAAAGTGTATTTTTATTAAGGTTTTATATCATCATTTTGCACTTGAAGTATCGATAACTCTTTAACTAAAGCATGTTTTATAATAACATATCTAATAATATAAGATACCTTTAATTTGTGGTAAATTTTTATTTTAAATACAGGCCTATCACATAATTAAAAGAATTGATTGATGAGTTTAAAAACTAAAATTGAAAGGATAAAGAAATGGCCAAACTTAGAAAAGAGATACCGGTACAGTCTAAACCAGAACACTATTTAGTAATTAGGTCATATCTGGAGTTGTAGATCTCAGATTTAGGTCTATTTTATATAGATGGAGAGGTAAGATATAGGCATACAACTTTTATACGAAGCTCAAGATTTAAAAAGGTCATTTTCAAGTCCAAATTATAGCAGCAATAAAAACGTTCGAATATGTAATACAACCCAAGCACTGTTTAGTGTTTGGCTGATATCCGAAGTTCTAAAAGTTCAAATGACTTCTTTTTTTAAAACAATTTGAGACAATTTCCTACAACTTTCATGTTTTCAAGTGGTTCCAATTCTGACATTATTAATAACGTTTTGGACAGATAAGAGAAGATAAAGATTATCACCAAGTCAAGAGTTGGTCACCCACTCATTAATTAGTCATGAAATCAATAGTTTCTAATTTTGGCCTATAAAAGGAAGCATTTGTCATGCATTTAAGCATCTTGGTTTCCAGATCAAGATCATGCTCTTGCTTTCTCTCTTTGTTTTTTTGTAATGCTTAAATTTTGTTTTCATTAATATCAAGTTTATGCCTTTCAATTCCTTTCCTTTACTTAGTTAACTTTTATCTTATTTATGTTCTTATTTTATTTATTTATTTATTTCATTATATTTAGCTAAGTTTATTATATCAAGGTAAAAAGGTTACACTAATGGTGTAAGAATAAGTATAGTATAAGCTTAATATGGACTTTAATGTTTGATACTAACATTTTTTATATTTGTTATCTTGTTCTCTCTTTAATACTTTGCTTATTAAATGACTAATCTAAATTTATGTTGTATAACACTTGGTACAACAAATACTTGGCACTCTCATAGCCCATACTGTATGGTATAATCAACACTTGAGCTATGAAAGAAATTTGATTTGTTGTTAACATAAGTTATAATCATGAATGCTTGACGAAATTTACAAGTATTAGCATTAATTGAATAAGATGACTAATGTAATCATGTTAACAATTTATAATCTAATTGGAACCTCTGTTGTGTGTGGTTTCCAATTAAATAATAAGAGTTTATATTATACTTGTTTGACATAACATTAGTGGATCCTCTAACCTTGATATTTGTTGTTAACATTGTTTAACCCTTACATTGATCTTCTATCTCAAAGTTCTCATCAATTTCTTCTTCTTCTTAATATTGTTGTTGTTGTTATTACTATTATTGTTATTTATAATTTTTGTTTATAATTAATAAAATTGACCTTCGTATGATTCGACTTCGATCTTGCTAGGTTATTTATTACTTCGATACTCCTACACTTGGGAGAAGATATCAATCTTTTAGTCTTGTCAGTCATCTTTTAAAATGTAAAATGAATATCATAATCAATTTCTAGTTATCCTTTAGGGTTTGTCCAAAATATAAAAATCATTAACCAATCATTTTGTTCATTTTATATTTAAAGTGCTAGGAAATAGTTGTAGTCTTTAGTATTTTAAGGTATAAAATTTCATTGTACAATATTCCATTAAAGATACAAAAAAAATATAATGCTAAAATTTAAACCTTATAGTAGTTAGGTGACACGATGAAAAGATTGATGTCTTCTCCCAAGTGTAGGAGTGTCGAAGTAATAAATAACTCGGCAAGACTGGGGTCGAACCACAGGGAGGTTAATTGTACAAATTATAAACAACAATTATAAACAACAACAACAACAACAAGAATAATAATAATAATAATAATAATAATAATAATACTATTACTAGTAGTAGTAGTAGTAATAATAATAATAAGGAAAAAGAAGGACAAGAAGAAAAAGATGAGAACTTTGAGATGGAATATTAACGTAAAGATTAAACAATGATAATAACAAATGTCAAGGTTAGAGATTCCACTAATGGTATGTCAAACAAGTATAATATAAACTCTTATTATTCAATTGGAAACCACACATAAAGGAGGTTCCAATCAGATTATAAATTGTTAACATGATTACATTAGTCATCTTATTCGATTAATGCTAATACTTGTAAATCTCATCAAGCATTCATGATTATAACTTACGTTAACAACAAATCAAGTTCCTTTCATAGCTCAGGTGTCGGTTATATCATACAGTATGAGCTATGAAAGTGCCAAGCATTTGTTGTACCAAGTGTTCTACAACATAAATCAAGATTAGTCATTTAACAAGTAAAGTATTAAAGAGTGAACAAGATAACAAATATAAAACATGTTAGTATCAAACATTAAAGTCCATATTAAGTTTACATTATACTTATTCTTACACCATTAGTGTAACCATTTCACCTTGACATAATTAACTTAGCTAGACATAATAAAAGAAAGAAAAATAGATAAACAAAATAAGAACATAAAAGTTAACTAAGTAAAGGAAAGGAAATGAAAGGTATAAACATAATATTAATGGAAGCAAAGCATAAACATTACAAAAAATACAAAGAGAGAAAGGAAGAGCATGATCTTGATCTGGACACCAAGATGCCTAAATGCATGGCAAATGCCTCTTTTTATAGGCCAAAATTAAAAACTATTGATTTGATGACTAATTGATGAGTAGATGGCCAACCCTTGACTTGGTGACAATCCTTATCTTCTCTTGTCTACCCAAAACATCATTGATGATGTCAAAATTAGATCCATTTAAAAACATGAATGTTCTAGGAAATTGTCTCAGCTTTCTTGTGTAAAACATTCAGCTCATTTTGATTTCTAGAACTCTAGATATGACCAAAATACTGAACAGTGCTCGGGCTGGAGGACAGATTCAGGCTTCTTTGTTGTTGCAACAATTTGGACTTGGAAATGGCCTTTTTAGATCTTGGGCTCCTATAAAAGTTGTAGGTCTATGTCTTACCTTTCCATCCATATAAAATAGACCTAAATCTAAGATCTATAGCTCCAGATATGACCCAATCACCGAACAGTGTTCTAGTTTGGATTGCACCGACATCTCTTTTCTAAGTTTAATCACCTCTTTGCCTTTGCAATTGAAGTTCTTAAAGTCATTAATCAATCTTTTCATTTATGTGATAGGCCTGCATTTAAAATGGACATTTACCACAAATTAAAGGTATCTTACATTATTAGATAGATTATTATAAAACGTACTTTAGTTAAGGAGTTATTGATACTTTAAGTGCAAAATGATGATATAAAACCATGATAAAAATGAACTTTGGAGTACTAATCATTAGGCTTTAACCCAATAAGGTAGAGATTTCCTCACGAAGAGAGATCTACATTAAACCTTAAACATGACTAATAGATAGAAATATGATTAGTATTTAAAAGTGCATTTTTATCAATGTTTCATATCATCATTTTGCACTTGAAATATCAATAATTCCTTAACTAAAGCATATTGTATAATAACATATCTAATAATATAAGATACCTTTAATTTGTGGTAAATTTTCATTTTAAATACAGGCCTATCATATAAATAAAAGGATTGATCGATAAGTTTAAGAACTGAAATTGAAAGGACAAAGAGATGGCCAAATTTAGAAAAGAGATGCTAGTGTAGTCTAAACCGGAACACTATTTGGTAATTGGGTCATCTATAGAGTTATAGATGTCGGATTTAAGTCTACATTATATTGATGGATAGGTAAGACATAGGCCTACAACTTTTAAGTAGAGATATGGTTTTAAAATGGCTATTTTCAAGTCCAAACTGTAGCAACAACAAAGACGTCTGAATTTATTTTGCAACCTAAACATTGTTTAGTGTTTGACCCATATCTGGAGTTCTAGAAGTTCAAATGACCTCTATTATTTTTCTTGAAAAGCTGAGATAATTTCCTATAACTTTCATGTTTTCAAGTGGTTCCAATTCTGATGTTATCAATGATGTTTTAGGTAGACAAGATAAGATAAGGATTGTCACCAAGTCAAATACTTGGCCAACCACTCATCAATTAGTCATAAAATCAATAGTTTCTAATTTTAGCCTATACAAAGAGGCATATGCCATGCATTTATGCATCTTGGTTTCCAGAGCAAGATCATGCTCTTGTTTTCTCTCTTTGTACTTTTAATGCTTAAGTTTTGCTTTTAGTAACATCTTGTTTATACCTTTTATTTCCTTTTCTTTACTTGTTAACTTTTATCTTATTTATATTCTTATATTTTTTTATTTATGTTTCTCTTTTGCATTATGTTTAGCTAAGTTTATTATTTCAAGGTAAAAAGGTTACACTAATGATATAAGAATAAGTATACTATAAACTCAATATGTACTTTAATGTTTGATATCAACATGTTTTGTATTTGTTATTTTGTTCACTCTTTAATACTTTGCTTGTTAAATCACTAATCTTGATTTATGTTGTATAACACTTGATACAACAAATGCTTGGCACTTTTAGAGCTCAATTGTATGGTATAACAGACACGTGTGCTATGAAAAGAACTTGATATATTGTTAACATAAGTTATAATCATAAATGCTTGACAACATTTACAAATATTAGCATTATTCAAATAAGATAACTAATGTAATCATGTTAACAATTTATAATCTGATTAGAACCTTCTTTATATGTGGTTTCCAAATGAATAATAAGAGTTTATAATATACTTGTTTGATATACTATTAGTGGATCCTCTAACCTTGACATTTATTGTTATCATTGTTTAATCCTTACGTTAATCTTCCATCTCAAAGTTCTTATCTTTTTTACTACTACTACTACTAATACTAATACTATTAATGTTATTATTGGTACTATTATTATTGTTTTTATTATTGTTGTATTATTTATTATTTATAATTTATACAATTAATCTTCTTATGGTTCGACCCCAGTCTTACTAGGTTATTTATTACTTTGAAACTCCTGTACTTGGGAGAAGACATCAGTTTTTTGGTCATGTCAAAACATTACCTAGAAAAACAATTAAACAACAATACAGTTGAACTTAGGAAGGGTACACTAAGGGTGATGTATCTTTTCTATGCACAGCTAGTTTGTTACTTAGAGTCTCGCAGACCATGATTTTTTTAGTAACCATAATACTAGGTAGCAACTCCTAATCATAATTTTATGATTAAATGAAAAACTCATTCACCATTACTTAAGAGGTAGACGCCGCCATTCTTGATGCCCCATGACCCTACAACATTATATATAAAATTACATTGCATAGTATACCTCTAGGTATTAAAGATATAAAAATAGAAAATAAATGCATTGCTAAAACTTTGGGTTTAAAATATTTAGGATTTAACCTGATAAAGTAAAAGTTTTCCTCACGAATGAAGATCTTCCTTGAACCTTAGATGAGAACAACAAATAAAAACATGACTTAGATTAATAATCAATCAATAATGTAGCTTACCTTAGATAAAATGCACTACGAGTGATGCATCTTCCTTTTACACAAACTCTTGTAGACCATAGGTTTCCTAATGATAATGATACGGGGATGTGACTCCCTCTAATCATAACTTTATAACCTGAACCTCTTCAATTCAAGGAATTAGCCATGCTAGTTGATGTTGTGCACATAACAACATGGTGTATGACTTCATATAAAAATATGAAGCTTTCACTAAACTTTCTACTTGGTCCATGTTGGTTTTTTTGATAAGCTCTTTCAATTGATATATGGTGAAGACACTATTAATAATATCACATATAGTTCTTGTATCTTTGATTGTAGAATCCTTAACAATATCCATAGGGTCTTTAATACGAACAAAAGATTGGTGTCTTCTTCTAAGTGCAAGAGTGTCAAAGTAATAAATAATCTAACAAGACTGAGGTAGAACCACATAAAAGTTAACTATAATAATAATAATAATAATAATAATGAAAATAGTAAGTAACAGAGGACTTTAAAATGTAAGATTAATGTGAGGATTAAATAACGCTAAAAACAAATATTAAGATTAGAGGATTCACTAATTATATTAAAAATAAATGTACTATGAACTTTTTTTATTACTTGATTGAAAACCACACACAAAGAAAGTTCGAATAAGATGATTTGTCATTAATAGCTCGTTATAAATTATTGATGTCATCATATTAATTATCTTATTTAAGTAACACCTTACTTTTAAATATTTTCAGGAATTCATGATGCTAACTTATGTTAACAACAAATCAAGTTCCTTTCATAACAAAGGTGTAGGTTATACCATATAGTTAGCTATAAAAGTGCCAAGCATTTGTTGTACCAAGTGTTATACAACAAAAATCTAAATTAACCATTTAACAAGCAAGGTATTAAGAATTAATAAGATAAAAATGATAGGACATGTTAACAACAAGTTGTTTAGGATATAAGAATTGAAGTCCATATTAAGTTTATATTATACTTATCCTAACATTATTAGTGAAACTTTTTCACCTTAGCATAATAGACTTAGCTAAACATAATGAAAAAGAAAAATTTAAATAAACAACATAAGAGCATAAGTATGGTAAAGGAAATTTAAAGCATAAACAAGAGATTAAAAAAAATATAACATGAAATAAAACTTAAACATTTTAAAGAAAGAAATAAAGATCATGATCTTAATCTGAAAAAAAAATATCTAAATGCATGGCAAATGCCTCCTTTTATAGATCAAAATTTAGAACTATTGATTTGTTGACTAATTATTGAGTAAGTGGTCATATCTTGACTTGTTGGCAATTCTTATCTTCTCATCTAAACAAAATATCATATTTAACATTAGAATTTGAACAAATTGTCCATATGAAAGTTCTACAAAATTATCTTAGCTTTCTAATAAAAAAAACATAAGGTCATTTGAACTTTTAAAACTTAAGATATGGGTTAAAAACTGAACAGTATCCGGGCTACAAAACAGATTTAAACTATTCCGTTGTTGCTACAATTTGAACTTAAAAGCAACTTGTTAAATTTATACTTTACATGAAAGTTTTAGGTCTATATCTTCGCTTTCCACCCATATAAAACATACCTAAATCCAAGTCCTGCAACTCTAGTTATGATCTAATGACTGAATAATATTGCCGTTTGGATTGAACTAACATTTTTTTTCTAAGCTTGGCCTTGTCTTTGAAATTTTAGAAGATAAACTCATCAATCAATACTTTTATTTATATGATAGGATTGCATTTAAGATAAACATTTACCATAAATTAAATGTATTTTATATTTATTAGATACATTATTATAAAACGTGCTCTATTTAAAGAGTTATTGATACTTCAAGTGCAAAATGATGATATAAAATCTTGATAAAAATATATTTTTAAGTACTAATAAATCTTCTTGCATGGCCTTGGTGGCTGAACCTTGGACTCCTAATTAGTACTTAAAAGTATATTTTTATCAAGGTTTTATATTATCATTTTGTACTTGAAGAATCAATAACTCCTTAACTAAAATATGTTTTATAATGACATATCTAATCATATAAGATACCTTTAATTTATGGTAAATATTCATTCTAAATACAGGTTTATCACATAAATAAAATGATTGATTATTGAATTGAAGTATGGCGCAGGTCACCACGTGGCGTCTGGTTGGCAATTTTTTGTTTATTTACTTGATTGAATCTTTGGGAGTTGCCACTTAGTATTTAATTGAGGATTACTAGGAAATCTGGGTGTGCTGGTCTTGTCATAAATTCACAGGTAAGGAATTGGTTGTGGTTAAGAAAGGTATTAGTACCCTTAACGCATCCTACCTGAGGTAAGCTAGTTCGTGGCTTTGATGTGTTAAAGAAGTTTTAAAATTTTTATCTTTTTATCGGATATTAGAAATATAACTTACGTGTAAATTCATAATTTTTAACTGTGAGCAAATCAAAATATTAAATTTTTCTTTACTTTTTGCTATTTTATTATAAAAAAATTCATAAAAAATAATTTCATAAAACAAATATAAACACACATATTCATGTTTACTTTTTTTTTTCTTTTTTTTGTTTTTTCATATTCACGCTACAAATTATAAAAATTCAAAAAAACTAAATAAGCATTACATTAAACAATTTAAAATGTACAAAATAAAACCCAAAAAACTAAAAAATAATTCTAGGATGCATTTTGGTTTCATAGGAACCGGCACGTTGCTCCACGTGTCATTGTCACTAGCGGCACATAGATTCACGTGCCACTGCAAGAAAATCTAGGCAGCAGGGGGTTCTAGAGTGACTTCTCCTCCTTTTTTTTGTCTTTGCCAACGGTGAACTGCAAAACATAAAAAAAAACACAACAGGCAGATTATTTTAATCTTCTTTCACTATTTTCGGATCTGCCTCTCTCTCTTCTCTTTTAGATCTACTTTACCGCCGATTTGTTCTTCTATGGGTTTTTCATCATCCCCTTCACTTAAGCTAGCTAGTAGAAGGAGGAAGGGTGGCTACTGATTTGTAGGTGCTACTGTGTTTGGGCTGCTGCTAAAGGCTCTTGTGTCTGTGGGCGTTGCCAGAGAGAAAAGGTGAAGAGTGTTGCCCCGGCACTGCTGTGTGTGGGCTGCTGGCTCGCTGGCAAGGACGGCATTGATGCTGCTGGCAGTGAAAACGGTTGTGGCTGCTGAAGTTGTAGTAGAGGTGTGAACAGCTATTAAGGGAAAATCTATGGAAATGGGGGCTATGGAAATGTGATGGCTATCTTGAGGTCAGCCGATTTAGGAGAACAAAGGACAGATTGAGGGGGAAGAGAAGGAAAATACAAAGGCCAAGCAGTGGGGGACCTGAAAAGGAGGCTTGCAGCTAAAGGGAGAAGACCAGGGAAAAGCTGGGGGAAGGGCTTGGCCGGGGGGAAAGATGCTTAAGTGGCTAGTTTGGGTAGTGATAGGTTTAGGTTTGGGTTTTTTTAAAAAGAAATTTTCTTTTTTTTTTTTTTGTTAAAGACAACTATTTACAAATAAAATGTTGTTTGAACCTCAAAATTCATTCTTCAACTTCTTTTTTTTTTTATATATAAATTTTGATTTTTTTTATTTTTTTTATATTTTTTTAAAATAAGTAATATCAATGTCGACTTAATAAGAAAAATCAATAATTTTAAAATGACACATGAAAAGTCAAACGTGTTTAAAAGATCTTTGAAAATTTAAATACTTTTGAGACGACGCTGAAAATCCTAAAAATGATGCAAATATATTAAAAAAACATATTGTTTTGATTTTATTTTTTTTTTGCTATTTTTAAAATTTTTTAAAAATTATTAAAAAGGTGGGTCAAAATTAGGTAATAATAAAATATTGAAATTGAAAGGACAAAGATATGACCAAACTTAGGAAAAAAAATGCTACAATCCAAACTGGAATATTATTTAGTAATTAGGTCATATCTAGAGTTGTAGATCTTAGTTTTAGGTCTACTTTATATGGATGGAAAAGTAAGACACAAGTCTATAACTTTTATGCTATTTTCAAGTTCAAATTATAGTAATAATGAAAAAGTCTGGATCTGTCCTGCAGTCTAAACACTGTTCAGTGTTCAACCTATATTTAGAGTTCTAGATATCCAAATGACCTCAATTTGTTTTTTTATAGAAAGTGAGACAATTTCCTATAACTTTCATATAGAAGTCTAGTTCAAATTATGACATTATCAATGATGTTTTATTTAGACAAGAGAAGATAAAGATTGTCACTAAGTTAAAGAGTTGGTCATCCACTCATCAATTAGTCATTAAATCAATATTTTCTAATTTTGGCCCATAAAATGAGACATTTACCATGTCTTTAGACATTTTGATTTTTAAATAAAGATCATGCTCTTGCTTTCTCTTTTTTATTGCTTATGTTTTGCTTTCATTAATATCAAGTTATGCCTTCATTGAAAAGCAAGAGACAATCAACACTCAACTTGTTCAAAGTATAATAAATTTTAAAGATAATCTTGCAAAGTTCACATTTGCTCTAAATTTCTAAGAGAAAGGTAAGTTTTCATCTCAGCCATAATAAAATCCCAAGGGGTAATACAACGTAAATACAAATAGTTCTAGAAGTCGACACATGAATCAAGTAAAATCAGTAACTACTCTTCATTATGGTAAGGTTATTGAAAAACCCACTCTTAAATCTTATAAGAAAAATGATGAGTCAATCTCTGAGGGTAAGGAAGGAGTGGAATCTAAACATTGCAAAGAAAAGATTGATTCCCTGTCAGTACTTCCATTTCTTCATGACATGACTAAATAAAGGAAAGTCAATCACAACTCTGAAATCTTTGAAACTTCAAATAGGTAAGGATTAATATATCCTTATTGGATGTTATTAAATAAGTTCTTTCTTACACTAAATTTTTGAAAGATCTATACACTATGAAGAGAAAACTAAATGTGAAAAGGAAGGCCTTTTTAGCCGAACAAAGTAAGTGTCATTCTTTAGAATAATAATGTTTTGAAATATAAAGACTCTAGTTGTCCTATAATTTTTTACTTTATTAGAGAACATAAAAACTGAAAGAGTCTCACTTAATCTTAGAGCTAGTATGAATTTACTTCCATATTTAGTTTTTCAAGGTTTCAATTTAGGTGAGTTAAAACCAACTACAAGTCTTCACAATGTTTGATCGAATGAATGCAATATTTAAACACATTAATGCCTTCATTGCCTTACCAAGTGGTCTGGGCATATTGGAAGAAATCTTTCATATTACCTCTAAGGCCCAACTACACATGCACCATAAATTCATAGGTCTATTAAATATTAATGGTTTTTATGATCAATTGTTTTTTTTATCATGTTGTGGAACAAAAATTTCTAATATTTTTGGTATGACAAATCATAATCTCTATTGCTACTATTAAATAATTGAATGACCAATTATAATTTTTCACTCCTGTAATTAATCCCTCTATGAGTCGCATAAATTGGTCAACTAAAAAAAGTCGTAAAAAGCTTAGATTGGATTTGAGCCTTTGTTTGTGAATCCTTATCTCTTTTGTTTTTCTTAATAGTATATTATTTTATGTTTTGTTATTTCTTATATTTGTTTAAGTGTGTTTCAAGTTTGTTAGTAGTCATTGTTTCAAGTGATGTCTTTTATACTCTATCTTTCTACTTTAAAACATTAAGGACAATGTCTTGTATTAGTTGGGAAGAGAGGGTAGTAGTTAAAAAAAAACTAACTAACTGTGTTTTTTTATCTTATAAAGCATGTGCAAAATTGTTATTACTATGATGGCAGAGTAAAGGAGCTCTTTTGTTAAAATGACTCTTGAGACGCGTCTTAGTAACCATTCGTAACAAGGTCTATCATAATACTTTTTGAAATATTCAGGTTTACAAACTCTCGCATTGTTATCACTTAATTCTGCTCATATACTCATTTAACAAGTATTCTTAAACCTTTATTTTCACACACGCACACTTTAACATATAATTGTGAGTTGCATATTGGATTATTGTATTATTTATGTTCTTTTGTTAAAGGTAACAACTAAGGGAAAAAGATAGTATATAAATTATAAAAACAAAAAAAAGTAAAAAAAATAAAAAAATAATGATAATAAAAACGTAGATAAGTATGGTTTTATAGCCTCCTTAATCTAAGCAATTAAGCCCGAAAGGGTGTTTCAACACCTAATACCCTAAAGTCAATTGACTTGGAAGCTATTTGCCCAATGCTTGTTGTATGGGTTGAGGAGAAAAGCTTAAAGGAATCAAACATTGCACTATCTACGCATTAGTATCTATAACCCAACTTATTAAGCTCAAAGGGTGTCTCAACCTTTTAATGCCCCAAGACCAACTAATCTGTGAGTCATAAGCCAAAAGCTCAATATATAGGTTAAAGATGCATTATGTTTTAAGTTATATATATATATATATATATATATATAAAGAGAAAAAAAAAAGAAAAAGATAATAATCCCAACCCAAGGATGTTAACCTTAAACATTGGAACAAAAATTTTGTTTTCTTCCAAGAAAATCTCTACAACTATGTGTTGGTTTATTAATATTTTATTTAAGAGGTATTGAGTAGATATATAAATTTAACAAGAGTTTGTTTATTTGGATAGATTAATGGAAGTTGAATGATGAATGCCTTACTTTCTGGAATTCATAAACTGTTTTTCTATTTTCATGCTTTGATTACTAGGGACTAATAATAAGCTAGTTGAGGGGTGATTAGTATTTAAAAGTTTATTTTTATTAAATTTTTATATCATCATTTTACATTTGAAGTATCAATAACTCCTTAACTAAAACATATTTTATAATAATATAAGATACCTTTAATTTATGATAAATTTTCATCTTAAATGTAGGCCTATCACATAAATGAAAGGATTGATTGATGAGTTGAAGTATTAAAATTAAAAGGACATGGAGTTGGCCAAACTTAGAAAAGAGATGTTGGTGTAGTCCAAACTAGAACACTATTCATTAATTAGGTTATATTTGGAGTTGTAGATCTGGGATTTAGGTCTATTTTATATGGATGGAAAGGTAAGACATAGACCTACAACTTTCATGGAGCCCAAATTTAGAAAGACCATTTTCAATTCTAAATTATAGCAATAATGAAGAAGTCTGAATCTGTTTTGTGGCCCGAACACGGTTTAGTGCTTGACCCATATATAGAGTTCTAAAAGTTTGAATGACCTTAATTTTTTCTTCATGGAAATCTGAGACAATTTTCTAGAACTTTCTCATTTTCAAGTGGTTCCAATTCTAACATTATCAATAATATTTTGGGCAAACAATAGAAGATAAAGATTGTCACCAAGTCAAGAGTTGGCCATTTAATGTTTTGTTTGTTAAATAATTAATTTAGATTTATGATGCATAACACTTGGTACACCAAATACTTGACACTTTCATAACCTAATTGTATGGTATAACTTACATCTGTATTATGAAAGAAACTTGATTTGTTATTAACATAAATTATAATCATGAATGCCTGATAATATTTACAAGTATTAGCATTAATTGAATAAGATAACTAATATAATCATATTAACAATTTATAATCTAATTGGAACCTCCTTTGTGTGTGGTTTCAAATTGAATAATAAGAGTTTATACTATATTTGTTTGACACCATTAGTGCATCCTCTAACCTCAACATTTGTTGTTATCATTATTTAATCTTTATATTGATCTTTCATCTCAAAGTTCTCATCAATTTCTTTATTATTATTATTATTATTATTATTATTATTATAACTACTACTACTACTACTATTATTACTACTACTACTATCACTACTACTACTACTGTTGTTATTGTTATTATTATTATTATTGTTATTGTTATTGTTGTTGTTGTATTATTGTTATTTATAATTTATATAATTAACCTCCTTGTGGTTCAACTTAAGTCTTGCTGGGTTATATATTACTTCAACACTCCTATACTTGGAAGAAGATATCAATCTTTTAGTCATGTCATATGTACAAGTCTCAACAATTCTAATTAATATCCAATCTTAATCGAACATTAACCAAAAAGACTTAAAATAATACTTTGATGCAATAAAAATCTCATAATTATAACTTTATAATTTTCTTTATAAATTTTTTTTGTCTCATGAACTTTATCTTTACTCTACATTTATTAATGAAATGTTAGATTCATTAATCAAATATAAATGAATATAAAGATAAATAAAGTCTTTATTAATAATAAATATATTTTACATAAATAAAATTGGTGATACATGTAACTATCTAATTAGCTACAAGGTATTTTCACCAACAATCTCTCACATACACTAAGACCAATAATTCTTGTATCTAATACCATATTCCTCCATATGATGATCATGCTTTTTTTGGGATGATGTCTTAGTAAGAGGATCTGTAAGATTTGCTTCAATGAGTACTCACTTTATCTTTAAATTTTCCTCTATATGATTTATCTAATCAAATGGAATCGCTTGAGTATATGTTTGGATCTTTGATGAGACCTTGGTTCATTTGCTTATACAATAGCTCCATTGTTATCAAGGTATAAGGTTGTTGGATCAACAATGTGACACGACGAAAAGATTGATGTCTTTTCCCAAGTGCAGGAGT